>JADFUC010000958.1:0-25841 GCA_019722365.1 Lithospermum erythrorhizon | reverse complement strand
CTACGCCGCCCAAAAACTAAAATTAGAAGCCGGCTCAAGGAAACTTCTTAACACCGGGATAAAACTTAAACCATACGCCACTTCATTGACACAAAGAAATTAACATGTGAGTCAAATACGCATACATATATGTGATATATAACCGACTACCTAAATTGCACTCATATTTATACTTACAAAGAAAATTCTCATATATCACAATGGCATAACATGTAATATGTGGTCTCAATAAGGAATACAACTCACTGAATAAAATCACACCAAACCACATGAAATTACAGTCACAGAGACTCCAACAAAACTATACTCTAGTCATCAATCACTCATCAACTAGATACCATCCAGATTCTAATCCCTGATGCACATAAGCTCAACCCATCAATCAACAACGCCTTATACCAAGTATAAAAAGTCGATAACTAACGCCTTATACCGAAGTATAAAGTCGATAAACAACGCCTTATACCGACGATAAAACTGATATTAATAACGCCTTATACCGACGATAAGTCGATACACAACGCTCTTATACCGACATATAAAGTCGATACACAACGCCTTATACCGACGTATAAAGTCGATACACAACGCTCTTATTAATGCACGTGATAAAGCTGATAATGTAACGCCCTTATACCGACGTATAAAGTTCGATACACAACGCCTTACAGAGCCACCTAACCCATAACCATCCCAATTCTAGGTCATATCCTAATACTCAAGTCACCTCAAGACATACATAACTCTAACCATCACCTCTCAATAACCATCTACTCTATTCCTAAACAATATCCAAGCACACAGCCTAAAACATCTCACACCGTGAAGTCAAACACAATCACAAGGCCACAGAATACATAAGTGCCGATAAGGCCACAAGCATCACAACAGCGTCGACAAGGCCACGTAAATCGAAATATAAGCGAGCTCGTTTTATTACTTACCTCAAGCAATCTTCAATGCCACAATATAATCACATAATCATATCACGGCTCACAATAAACGAATCAATACACATAATCATACAACAATTACATGTATATCATTCCCTTACGTAATCATAATTGACAATGACATGTACATCATTCCTCACATAACACACAAATATCTAGGAATAATACATACAATATTTCTACAAAATTATGGGCTCAGCTCTTAACATCTTAAATAACATATCCACCCGTGAGTTAAGTACTACCTCCACTAGCCATCACAAAAGTCTCACGAAGAACGCGATCACTTTAACGTGCCCTTCCCCGCCATGTCAAGGCCTCCAACAACACCTGTAAAGTATATCGAACTAATACTAAGAATTTCGCTCGAATAAACATTACGAACTCTAATCGGAATGATTTCTAAACGGTCTAACATGACTGCAAACTATCGAGTTATAAACTCATCGGACACAACCAGATCGATCCCCGCTATAATTCCATCTTATTACTTTATCATTACAAATCAACTTATAAGTCATTCCTAGCGAATCAAAGAAAGTCCCTAATTAATAACCTATACTCCAAAATATCAATTACAACTCAACTCGAATTAATACTTTTTTTCAACCTAACTCCCTTTTAATCAATTTTAAATCACCAATTTAACATCACACAATTTATACAAGTGTCCCAATTAAACTCCCTACACATTAAAGTCTTATAAAAATATCGCCTAAAAGTCAACCTAAAACCTAGAAAAGTCAACTCGAATTACACATCCTCAAACGACTTCTAAATCATGAATTCATCACTTATATACATCATAAACCCATAACAAAGAAGATCCATCATAAAATCAATTATGTAAAAGTCAACTAAAAGTCAACCCTCAAAATTAACTAAAACGCTTATCTTCTTACTCAAAATCGAAGGGAAAGACGCTTGGGAATCCTTTAATAATGAATTGAGGATCTTTATATGCTATAAAGTGGATTTAATCGGAAGAAAATTTCTTGTTTGTGCTTCATGAGTGGTTCTCGCCATGTAAGAAAAGAAGAAGATATTTTGTTTTGCCATAAGAATGGCATGTGGGAAGAAGTAACACTTAAGTCTTGAAATTTGCAAATAAGTTCGAAATCACGCCGAATCGAGTTATCGAATCCACTTAACGATCTAACTTAACTCTAATTGTCCCCGTTACTACTACTAAATTATAAATGTAATACGGCTCAAATAATCACAAAATAAATATTATCGAAATTATTTACACTATGACCGGTCCCACCGGGCCGAATCAAAAATTTAATTTTTTTTTCAACGTACGGGTTATTACAATCTACCTAATAAAATTTCAATTCTCAAATTTTGAAACTCGACTACAACGGAAACTACATAACGACATACGAATGTAAAAAAATAGAAACCCTAGATACCTCACACCACAAGAAAGTTACGATAACGACTGCACACGACGACAAACCAATTATATCCTCGAAACCCAAGTATCCAGCTAGCCTCAGAATAAAATCTTCTTAATTCTTCCAACTCGCTAGAGCCATTCTATTCTCAGAATTTACTTCTCCTGGGTCAAGGTAAACACGGTAGCCTCAGAAAACACCAATACCTTTCCTCAAATAATTAGACATCCCTTAATCTAATCTCCTCTCCAAATCGACCGTGATAATTAAAAATCCAACAACCTCGCCATCATCAATTCCTAAATTTCTGCTGCCAAGAATATCCGACGGTAACCTTCCTATCTCCCACAACAAAGGTTCTAGTCTACTCCGCCCACAAAGTAACATCCTACGCGACAATCAATCCTAGTGCGATGTTTCCCCAACCAATCCATACTCGTGATAAGATCAAAACCTATCACCAAACCCGGAGGTAAGGCCTAATACCAAAAACGGGTCGCTCACATTCAAGGCCATCCCTATATATAAATGGCTAACCTCAATCGACCGCCCAACCGAAACGTAATAAAGTGGAACAAGCGTAAACCTCTACATACGTATAGAATGCTCCACAAAAACTCCGAATTAATCGAGCACAGAAGATCAATATAAAAAAGTATTCCCACCCACATAATCACATGAAAGTAGCACTGCCGAACTCCTCGGAGGGCCGCACCCGTCAAGCCATTACATTAATCGGCCCCGTCCGGCCCCACTGGCCGGTACTGCCACTCTCCCTCGAGCCTCCAACTCGACTTCGATCTCCACGGTTTCCAACGAGTCCACCTCTCGTCCTCGATAATCCGCCTGCACGTTGAATCGGAGGCAAAGTTCCAAGACTTCCATCCCCGGAAAAACTGGGTAATCCTCAAAGTTCTGCCGCCGGGCGGTCAGAATATAATATCACTCTCTCCTGCACTTCGCTTCGCGGTGCCTAAAATCGCCAAGACGGAAATGTGCTGATATCTCTCGAACCCCGAAAGCCCACTAAAGTCACTGATCTCGCGTGAGGTACCCCCCGCTAAGGAGTCAGAGAATAGCTTCGACGAATCGCCACAAGATCAAGTAACTCGCCCATGACTACTCGCCGGACCGTCAACTCTAAAATATCGGCAATCGAAGTCTCAAGTCGACTCGATCCACTACCGCTCACCTAACCCATTTATCTTCAAGGCCGCATTCATCATGTGACGGAACTGTGAATGTCATTAGTGATATCCGGTGACGACCCCACGCCAAACCATCCCTCGAATCCTCGCGATCTTCTTTGCCTCTACGATAGACATCGCAGTTAGGGGCCGGCACATCTCACAATTGCTTCATACCTCTCAAATGCACTGGCCCCTCGAAATAAAGAAATCAGCTCTCTCCAAAGCCGCTTTTACGTGGGTCTCAAGACAGAATTCTCCCGGAAGAGCTCAACAAACCGCCTCCCAAGACACATGATCTCCCTCTCACAAGCTGGGACGCCCGTTCTCCCACTACCGCGGGCACCTTCGTGAGCCGATGTTTTCCAAACTTTACTCTCTATCTCACCCACAATCCTCTATAGGCTCAAAAATGGACTTCCTATCCCGATGAACTTAATAGCCGCCTCCGCGAACCTCCCTCAAAACTTCGAGGACTTCTTCTAAACCGGTCAAACAACTTGCTCCTCGAATTCGACCTCCCGCTGCCGCCACCCGAGCATTCACACTCTCTCTTCTATGAGGTCTACCTCAACCCGCTAAGAAGCACGCACCTCCGACCCTAATCGGGTCCACGCCTCGTACTCCATCAACAGCCTATACCCCTACTACCGGCCTCCTCCGGGCCTACCCCTAGCACCTCTCGCTCTACCCCTACCACTTAACTCCGCGGCATCCTCACCACGAACAAAAGAAAAGACTCGGGGACTTTTAATAAAAGACACCAATTACAACCACTTAATAAAAACAAGTCGACACACAACCAATACGTATAACCCCAAGAATCAAACCTAAGCTCCGATAATAAAATTGTAACGACTGCCCCGGTCGGCCGCCATGAAAGTAGTCATTATAACTGAACACCGAATCACCAAACCGACGGGATCACTCATGAAACTACTGCTTCCTTCAAAAACTGATTACATATAATATTCCAAAACAATCATAGTTTAAAATTTACAATCCAATGCGCGATATCTAACCAACCAATTCCATATATACAAATATATCCCATAAACATTAATATAGCAAGGCTACAAAAGAGAGTAAAGATTGCATCTATCACAAACACAACCGACAAGGCTAAATCTTGAAAATAAAGTACAAATAATCAAACATTTGACAACACATCAAAAAACAGATCGCTGAGTGATCCTTCCGCCACCTGACACTAACTACCCACTGAACAACTCTCCAATAGCTCCCTCGGCTCAACTAGTCAGTTCCCGTCAACTCGGCACAAACGTAAATACCTTAAAAATGAAAAGGAAGTTCAAGTCTAAGGAAACTTAACACCGGGGTGAAACTTCTAAACCATACGCCACGACACAACAAATTAACATAGGATCTAAATATGACATACATATAGATATATAACCGAGACTACCTAAATTAAAGCATATTTATAATTTACAAAGAAAATTCTCATACATCACATCGCATAACATAGAATATAACTCATCACTGAATACACCACCGAATAAAAATACCAAACCACATGAAATTACACTACGTAGACCAACAAAACTATACTCTAGTCATCAATCACTCATCAACTAGATACCATCCGGATTCTTAACGCCGATGCACAAGCTCAACCCGTCGATCTACAACGCCTTATACCGAAGCATAAAGTCGATAACCAACGCCTTATACCGAAGCATAAAACATACACAACGCTTTTATACCGACGAAAGTCGATACACAACGCCTTATACCTAACACGTATAAAGTCGATACACAACGCCTTATACCGACGATAAAGTCAGATACACAACGCCTTAAAGAGCCACCTAACCCATAACCATCCCAATTCTGTGGTCATATCCTAATACTCAACTCCACCTCAAGACATAACTCTAACCATCACCACTAAATAACTACCCACTTACTCCCCAAACAATATCCAATACATCAAACATCTCACAATCGTAGTCGCACCACAATCACGACATGCCACGTAAATACATAAGTTCCGACAAGTGCCACAGAATACAACAAAGGCCGACAAGCAATACGTAAATCGAATATAAGTTGGGAGTTCGCTTATTACTTACCTCAAGCAATCTTCAATGCCACGTATCATAATCACATAATCATATCATGGCTCACACAAATGAATCACACATAATCATACAACAATTACATGTATATCATTCTCACGTGAATCATAACACAAATGACATGTACATCATTCTCACATAATCCACATTGGGCCAACATTCCAGAATAATACATACAATATTCTCACAAAATTATGGCTCACTTAACATCTGCAAATAACATATCCACCCGCGAAAGTTAAGTACTCACCTCCACTAGCTATCACAAAAGTCCTCACGTAAGAACGCGATCACGAACGTATTCTCTCCCCGTCAAGGCCTAACAACACCTTTAAAGTATACTAGGAACTAATACCAAGAATTTCGCTAGAATAAACATTACCAACTCTAATCGGAATGATTTCTAAACGGTCTAACATGACGGGCAAACTATCGAATTATAATCTCATCGGACACAACCAAATCGATCCCCCGCTAAAATTCCATCTTATTACTTTATCATTACAAATCAACTTATAAGTCATTCTAGTTAATCAGCAGGTCCCTAATTAACAACCTATACTCCAAAATATCAATTACAACTCAACTTGGAATTAATACTTTTTCAACCTAACTCCCTTTAATCAATTTTAAATCACCAATTTAACATCACAATAAATTTATAATAAGTGTCCAAATTAAATTCTCACACATTAAAGTCTTATAAAAATATCGCCCCAAAAAGTCAACCTAAAACCTAGAAAAAGTCAACTCGAATTCATAACATCCTCAAATGATCTCTAAATCATGAATTCATCACTTATATACATCATAGAACCTATAACAAAGTAAGATCCATCATAAATTGAATTATGTAAAAATTCAACCAAAAGTCAAACCCTCAAAATCAACCAAACGCTATCTTCTTACCTCAAAATCAGAGGGAAATATTTGGGAATCCTTAATAATCGACTGGGGATCTTTATAGCGATAAAGTGATTTAAATGGAAGAAAAATTATTGTTCGTGCTTCAAGATGAGGTCTCGCCACGGTTAAGAAAAAGAAAGAAGATATTTTGTTTTTGGTTTGATAAGAATGAAGATGAAGACTTAACACTTAAGTCATTGAAATTCAGACAGAATTCGTGTTCTAAATCACGCGAATCGAAGCTTATCGAATCCATTTAATCTATCTAACTTAATCAATTGTCCCCTACATTACTACTAAATTATAAATGTAATACGGCCTAAATAATCACAAAATAATATTATCAAATTATTTACACTATCACTGGTCCCACGACCGAAAAATTTAATTCTAATTTTTTCAACGAGCGGTTATTACAGGCTGTGAGTCGCCTATTAAGCCGAGTTGAATACAAATACCACAACTTCGATCCCATCACATATATCATACTTATATATAACATATGCATATACATTAACTGTGCCACACAATGAATAACAAATTAATAAGCTCATAGAATCCTCTTATACTATGTTACATAATACTATACACATGAGCTATAATCATAATTAATGCATATTCATTTAAGTGGAACTGTCGCAACACACAAGATAATCAAAGTCACTAAACGAGGAATCCACCTCAAGACAAATAGTAAAATGTGACAAGAATCCAATTCAAATAACACACATACGAGGAATCCACCTCCAAATAATACACATACGAGGAATCCACCTTCAAATAATACACATATTTATGAATCCACCTTCATCCTCCCGACCGAGGCACCCCCTCAACGTGCATATCACACCAAACCTCCTCCAATCCACGGGCTACCCACACAATACGCACACCACTTCAAACCTCCCGGTCAGTCACCACCGCTACTCAAATAACACACAGCACCAAACACATCCGCACAATGTACCACACACAAAGACATACCAATACAAGACAAGCATTAATAATAAAGACACATGGCACAAATCTTAATAATCCTTACAGCATAAATCCATATTCACAACTATCCCATGATATAAATCATAATCACTAATATCTCATGATATGAATCATAGTCTCAATTATCTCATAATATCAATCAAAATCTCAATTATTTCATAACATGAATCATAAATCACAATTTCCACATAATATCAATCATAATCACACAACATGGCCATATCGAATAGTCCCAAGACAACACATGCAAAATATATAACATATTATATATGAAAGGTCCCCATCGTGAGATTTGTACTCACCTCGAGCCCAAAAGCAGTAATGCTAACTCTAGGCAGTCCTCGTGCTAGGTCCAGGCTCAACTCCTATTCAAAGAAGTTATACATTATAACACATTCCGTAGAATAACCTCTCTTAACATCTATTTAAACCTTTGTGCATTATACCACGTGTCACAATTCGTATTAACCTTTTAGGTAATCATCCTATCCTCAAATTAGTATACACTTGTAAAATTGCAACTTAAATTACATTCAATTTACCAACTTCATAACCCTGCAATATTCGGTCATCACCTTTTTATCCCAACAATAACGAGTTAGTCACATTCCAATCAATCCAACAATCAATCGCCAACCAATGAACCCATTATAATCAACCTTTAGTTCAAAACCCAATTACTACTCAACTTGGAATAACCTAACTCAACAATATCCTCTAATTAATCAACTCAAACATCCAAATTATACTCCAAAACAACTATATCACATTCCAACAACACACTTTTACAAATTCCACAATTTCCTCAAAAAGTCAACAAAAGTCAACATAACCTATTCGACAATTTCAACCCAAGAATCGATCATTATCACTTTCTATCACATAATCCAAACTTAGGTGATAACTCTATACCATTTTATATCCTCAAACTCAAAGTCAACCTAAAAGTCAACATCTCAAATTCATGAAAATACCCCAAAAGATTCCAAGTTTAACTTCAAAACAACTATATGGAAGACTACATAACACAACTTTAAAGATTCCATGACATAAACTACTACTCATATAATACTAGTCTCGCATATCGATTTTATTCAAATTATTTATACTATCTCCGGTCCCACCACAAACCGAAAATGCATTCACCAACCAACCGATTTGTTATATTCTCCACTACACTAACAACGAATTTTTAATTTCACCCGAAATACTCCATCGAAACTTATATACTATCAACATAGTATCGTAAGAACGCAGCTTATTATACCACCCATTTATAAAATTTAATCTCGAAATTACCAAAACCCGGCCCTTCTTATCATCTCAATTCACCTTCAATACGCTCTTATTACTTATCACGACATCTGTCACCCAATCACATTCTCCCAACATAGTCATTGACTTCAGATCAAGCAGACTAGCTCGTAGAATACATTCGATAGTTTTATCATCCGCCATGTTAGATCGCTTGGAAATAGTTCCACTAAGAATCGGGTTATATATCTTTAACGCAAGTTGTCAGAAGTAGAGCTCGATTATACTTTCCTGGGTGTTTGTTTAGGCGCTGATCGTGGAAAAGCAAGCAGCTTATCGTGATTATGTTCAAGGAGGTTTCAAGGTAGCAAGCAGAGGTGAGTACTCTATCTCACGGCCGTTACTCCACGCTTTCATTTAAATCAGCCGACACGCATGACCGTGATATGATTACGCTGACGGTATTTTGTGGCGCCAAGATTGGCTCGAGGTGTTGATGGCTCAACTCCCAACTTATATTTCTAAACTTTGTGGCCTCTGGCCGGGCACTATTGTAATGACGTATTCTACGGGCACTTTGTACGCTTGTACCTTGTCGGCCGTCACATTGATTTATGATCGCTGGATGTTTTAACAGACGCCGTAATACCGCTAGAGTGAGAAGTTGTCAAAGGAGCTCGAGGCCTCGAGCATCGTGACGAATTTCTTTAGTCGACGACAAAGCGTGACTCTCCTTCCGCAGATACGCGACGGCTATCAGCCTTATACTTTGTGTATGGGCGCGGCTCGCTTCATACTTGTGTATAAATGCGTGCCTTATACTTAGTGTATAAGAGCGCGTCTTCTACTTAGTGTATAATATGAAGCGCCTTCTACTTAGTGTAATGAGCGACGCGCTTTATACTTTGTGTATAAGCGCGCGTGCCTTATACTTGTGTATAAGCGTTGGCCTTTATACCGCGGTATAAGGCTGGACGATTATTGATTAGTCCATTCCTATAGTAGACGGATTGAGCATGCAGACAATGTTGGTATAACGCGGGGATACGGTAGATGTATGTTCACGACTAGAGTTTTAGTTTGTCGAAGTCTCTGACTTCTTTCTAGAATTGTAAAGCATCGAAGCTTCTCACATATCTTCATGTGTTACGCCTTAAGACTCGTGAAATTATGTTGTACGAATCTTTATTAGGTAGTCCTCGATATATCTTATTTTATTCATATTTGATCATTATATTATTGACTCACTGCTCCGTATGGTAAGTTCACTGTTAAGTTTCACTAAGTCACAAGCACCCCCTTTTCGCCATGGCATTTCATTTGTGCTGTGTCGACAGACGACCACTGAGCAAGAGGTCGTAGAGTTTCATGAGTTGCCAGTGAAAGATCGGGTGGCCGAGGATCCGCTACTACTTTTTGTTATGTTGTCAATTGTTTTGATTGTTGTATTTTCCTTTTGAAACTTTTATTTGCCGCTAGCTTGTCATTTTGTATTCGAGTAATAAAGATTCACTCTTCTTTTGTAGCCTTGCCTAAGATTAATGCTTATTTGGGATACGTTGTATATATATATGGAGTTGATGGTTAGATATCACCTAATGGATTGTAAATTTTTAAACCGTGATTATTTTGGAAATATTATATGTAATCATATTTTGAGGAACGTAGTAGTTTTAAAATTTGTCGCCCATCCGAATTGGCGACTTGTTTCGGATATAATGACCAGACTCAGACGGCCGAATTCGACTGGCTACAATAGTAGCTGCTTATTCAAATTAGACATTGTTTGTAATCTTAGTAGTAGTATTAAATTCGTCCGCAAGGAAGATCCAATAATAACTATATATATTAATTTACCAATTTCAACGAAAGCCCAAATCCTTATAATCTTAATAAATTGAGTTTTCTTCATATATATATATACATATACTTTTCCAAATTCCATTTTTAATCGACTTTTTGCTATTATTCGTATAAATTTTATCTTCAATTACTCTTTAATTATATTATTAAAAAATTGATATTATGAAAGTAATTTAAAAGACGAATCCAAATATAAAAAATTTAGATTTCTTAGAATAAGAAATAATTAGTAATTGATGGTCAAAGTTTAATTTCTAAAAAATTAAACGACAATTAAAATGGATCGATGAGTAACTAACAATGACTTAGACAATCGACTAAGTAAATTAGTAGAACTGCTTCGTAATGCAAAAAACAATTTTATTATTTATAACAGGGTATAAAATAAAATTTACTATGGGGAAAATCTCAAATAACAAGTTTTATCAAATCAAGATGACGATCGGCCCAAACTATAGGCCCTAAGCGCTTGTTGACGATTTGGGCGATGTCCGGCTTCGCTTTGCTCGAATTGAGCTGAGCATGAGCTTCTCGTATGAACTCGCCTTGACTCGAAGCTTGATTTGAGTCGATATGTGCTATATTATGAGTCGGATATGTTTCCTAAGGTCTCTGATGGACTAAAGACTTGGCCTCGACTGACATTGGCCCTAGAAATGGAACCTTTAGCAACAGATTCGTGTCGGGTCATTGACTCGATCTGGTCTCGACTTGGATCTCCCGTCATTCCCATACTTGATGGACTTACTACAAACGCTTGCGCCAAGTGACACTTTTGGCCCTAAGTGTCACGCGGACTTCACCTTCTCCGCAATTACGCCATGACTTTGTAAATGAGAGGCTATCGTTTCCCAAAGTGACATACGATTTGGATTTTGTGTGACTCGATTTGGGATAGGACTTTAGCTTGAATTTATGGAGCGATAGTAATCAAGTGTCAAGCAACGTTAAGTTTCGCTTGTACTACAAATCTACCAGCAAATAATGATGATTAGTACGGCTGAACGCTCCAACCTTGTCGATGATAATGAAAGCAACTAGAAATGGCTTTGGAAACATATTTCGCCTAGTATCCAACTATAGGGACTGAATGCTCAGTTTATTCTCATATCTAGGATTTGATGATTATCACCTGAATTTTATCACATGTTCATCCCAGGTTTTGAATAATCGGCTTCGTAGATTAATCCTAAATATTCGAAGAATTCTTGAGAAATTTTCGTCAGTTTCTCATCAGATTTTGCTTCAAACTTGAAGAATTACCGCTTGTATAGTAACGCTTATTTTAGGTGCCTATTTTGACTACCCGGAGGTGTTTTTCTTCGGCCTTAAAAGATTTAATTTAGAGAAATTTGAGATCATTTTCTCATTTTTTCGCGTGTTTTCTTCAATATTTATGAATGTCATTTCAATAAACGTGGGGGTCGGAGGGGGGTAATAGGCTCGGGCTTTAATACTGCTTTGATTGGTTGATTCGCTCGATGGATGATGATCTAACTGCCGAATTTCGAGGTAAAAGACCGACCGTTAAATTTTTAGGAATTACTTTGCCTCCAAGAATACAAAAGAGGCGCCTATTTGTAGTAATAGGAAGATTCACTACTACAAAAATGCACTTGTATGACACTATTTCTGTAGATCACTTCAGTGAAAAAATGTCCTCTAAGTGAAATTACTAAAAAAAAAATTAAAATTAAAAATTTGATTTAAATGAAAATAAACCCGCCTCTATCCGCCTCGAACTATATCTATTGTCGCCTCTTGTTCCTCCTCCGCCGACCGGCCAGATCCTCCGCCCACGCCGCCCCCCTTGCTTTCCTCCATCGAATTTCGACAAAACCCCCCACGCCGCCTCTTTCCAAACTTCCGCGCACTACCACCGCTCTACGTATGCAATTAATTTTTTATTTTTGTAATAGTTATTTATTTTCAGTTTTTTAATTTAATTTTTTAATTTTTTTAATTTCTTATGTTAATCTGAAATGAATATATAGTTTGAACTGTTGTTTAAATTAATTACTTATGCTAATCTGAAATATATATATAATTTAATTATAATTTGGGTTATTTTGAGTTTTAGTAAATTGCATAGTTTCAAGACTAGTGTGTATATGATTTATGTTTCGGAATGATTGGCTATGTTGTTTAATTTGTTTGTGTAATCTTATGATTCAGATTTTATGGGGCAATTATGGATCGAAATTGACGGCCGCCTAATCGCTTGTCAAGCAAGAATATGAAAAATGGGCAAGGAGTTTATCGAGTTTGCTCTACTAAATGTCGATGACAGAACGCTCATTCCATGTCCTTGTTGGAAGTGTTTAAATCGAGTACGTTGTATTTGGTGATGACTGAAGAGCATTCGATATATAACGGCATGCATACAAACTATACTTGTTGACAAATCATGCAGATGAAAGTTGAATCTAGGTCCACTGATTTAAGTTTGATAAAGGGACACATGCAGAGCGACTACGTTGGGGGGACAATGTGTATTCTTAAATACCAAGTGGCACAGAGGAAGATTTTGACGATCATCCCAATTATTGGAGAGGTTGAGCATTTACGCAGAAACCTTTCATGATTTATGTAAGCTTTCTTCTATCAAATTGCTTATGACCATGTAACATGTAAAAGCCAACAGATGATCTGACCATCTTTCATGCACTGCTGAAAGCAAGGTTAAAAAAGAATTGTTGTTCGGCGACGATGTGTCAGTCAAGAACTTATGACGAAAACTAGCTCACCAATTAGTTTCGAAATACGAGGATATATGATGTTAACGCTGTATGCATGGCTCTCAAATATGCATCAATAAACAATGTCCCAAGTGTAACGCCTCAAGAGTAAGAAGAGAGAATCTACACCAAATTAAAGTGATGTATTATTTCTTCACTTATACCTAGACTCAGCGACAGATCGGAGGTAGATTACGCTAAGAAATTAACATGGCATTTCAAAGGAGTGGCACAAGATTGAGTTTAGTATCCCGAGGACGACGCCGCTGGGAAGACTTCGATGCTAAGTATCCAGAATTTGTAGCGGAACCTAGAAACTTAAGGTTTGTATTTTCATCAGATGGAATGAATCCTTATGGAATTCAGAGTACGTCTCATAGTACACGGCCGGTAGTTTTGGCAATGTATAATTTACCGCCTTGGCTATGCATAAAACGCAGAAAAGTGAGTTGATGTCATTTTACACCGATATCTAGACTCAAACAAATACGGAAACGATATCATGTGTATATTTGGCACCTTTAATCGAAGATCAAGTTAAGCTGAGAAGGGTGTAGATGTATACTACTTTGATTAAGAAAGATAACTTCACTTGAGGATTATGTTGTTGGGAATAAAGGAATGACTCTTCCTTCTTATAGAAATTTATCTGATATAAATTGTAAAAGGACACATGATGCCCTAAGCGAAGATCAAAATGACTTTGTTCGATCGTAATAGTAAAAAAGAGGTTTTACATGGGGCATCGAGGTTTTTAATACTGTATGAACAATGGATAAAGAAAAGAAATACCAATGTTTGGACGGAAATGTAAAATCGTGGACCTCCTCCTATTTTAAAGTGGCCAAGAGGTATTTTATAAAGTGAAGAACTTGCACCTATCAAAGGAAACTTTTAAGTAGGTATTGTCTAGGGGTTTTAAGTATGCTTCAATTTTCGGGGAGTTGACTTATCGGGAAGGATTTACTGCTTTCTATTTCATAGACCTTATGCATCAAGAGAAAAATATCACTGAAAGTTTTGTATCTACATTATTAGGTACAAAGGGTAAAACAAAAGATACAGAGAATTCGAGGAAGGACTTGATAAAATTGGGAATAGGGGAAGAATTGAGACCCGTAAAACATGGATGCAAAACATATCAAGGCTCTACCGCGAATACTACTCTCGCAAGAAGCGAGAAAGCTTTTTATGTCGATCGAGATTAGTTAAGGTTCTCGAGGGTTATTCATCAAAATCGGAAGTCTTGTTTCGTTTAAAAGATTCAAAGCATGGGCGTGTTAAAGTCACATGATTGTCATATCCTCATGGAGAACTTGATTCCAGTGGCAATACGGTCTATTCTACCTAAGGAGGTACGTGTAACAATTACAAAGTTATGTTTATTTTTCAAGACTATTTGTAGCAAGGTGATTGATCCTGATAAATTACCAATTTTACAAGCTGAAATTGTTGAGATATTTTGTGAGCTGGAAATGTATTTTCGACCTGCCTTTTCTTTGATATTACGGTAATTTCGATAGTTCATTTAGTTGGAAGAGATGTAAGAGCGGCCACCGATTCGAAAGCGGACGACTTTGAGTTATATGAAAGTTTCAAGTGGACATGTCAAAAACAGAGGCTCCACTGTGATGGTTGTATCACGAGAGGTACTTAATGGAAGAAGTCAGAATTTGCACCGAGTATATGGGCAAATTTAGGAAGATATGTGACATCCAGCACTGGCCATGCTAGTAACGTGTAACCGATGGAACATGCAAAGCAATTGATAGTTGTAGAAGGACTGGTTGGAACAAACGCACTTACATCCTAAACAAATACTAGATGAGGTTGCATCATACATTGACACGCATAAAGCATTACTACATAACCAGCAAGTGGGAGCTGGGGGCGGCTTACTTAAGGCGAATAATCGATTTCCTTTCTTGGTTTGAAGTTTTTGTTTATAAGAAATGTCTATAATATAAAAACAGGTTACAAATTATTAACTTAGAGGGGGCTTCAAGAAGGTTGTTTAGATCGTCAACTTAGAAGTTTCTCTAGCTATGCCCTTCGCGGTAGCCTCTCTAACTTGTAGGCGCCCTATTATTATGGCATTTTATGCCCCCCCCTCTTTGTGCTTTTAGTGCTCCTCTAAGTGCTTTTTTGTAGTAGTGATTCTAACATCGCTTTTTCGAGGTGAAATACACTTTTATATTAACCCCGAACTGTGAGTCTTTATTTCAACCCCGCTCTTTGAAGAAGTCTCTATTTTGGAGCCATGTGGCTTCGAACTTCTATTTTGACCCACAGCCAATTTTAATATAATTAAATTAGGATTTTTGATCTCAACCAAAATTTTAATGAACATTTATTTCCGTATTATTTTAACCCTCATTCGATCGAGGGTTTATGATTAAATTGTGGTTCGATCGAGAACCCTAGCCACGGGCATTTCTTTAAGTGGGTCTGGATTTAATTCATTTGATTAATCTATCTTAATCAATTTAATTATTATTTAATAAATTTTTATGTCTACAGACGCTCTAACCCGGTACATACGCTAGCAGGTCGGCCCGACTCCAAACATCATTCATTTTCGAACACGCTATCAGCGCCTCAAGGGTCGCTATGTTTATTTTCAGCACGTGCCGGCCCCCTCGACATCCGGGGTCTCTTTGTTTTAACTCGTTGGATGAGCAGTCATATATTGAATGTGAATTTAGTACACATCCTAGTCTTGGTTAACCCTTCTGCCCTCTACAAGAGGTCCACACTCAAGGACATTAACCATGTTTCCGGAGTCGCGCAACTCGGATGTCAATCAAGTAAAATTTTAGCCATCATCCAAGTTATTTGAGGACTTCGGAGGATGATCACCCATTTACAGGGATTTACTGTGACTCATATGATTACAATCCTCAAGCCAACCTTTAGTCATTTGATGACTCGTAGGTCAATTATTTAGGATTTATCAATATATAATTTTCAATACGTTACTATCCTTAATTAAGTCTTCTGGCCCTAAGATCGACTTAGTCAAGCACTTCTAGTTTATGTGGGATTTAATGTCAACCCGTGTTGGGATCCCATTTAATTTTCAATCTGTTAGAGAATTAAATTATTTGAGGGTTCAGTGTTTAATATGAATTTAGTATATGTATAAACCCATTTAATTCCTCGATCCAGATGTTATAATAGAATTAAATGATTAGTTAAGTAAGCACATGAATTTAATACATGTTAACCTCGTTTAATTCTCGATCACTAAGGATTTAATGAGAATTAAATTTTCTATAGTTTTACTACTAACATAAATACGTCATATGTCGCATTCTGTATTTACCGTGATTTATACCTAATCCGAATCCTCCCGATTTAAATTTAATGAATATTTGCCTTTTTAACATGAATCGTGAGATTTAGACTTAATTACTTTAATTTCATAATTTAATTCGAGATTAAACTCTATTTTACCATATGTTTCGGGCCCACTTCGGTCTACTTAATCAACCGGGAAATACTCGGGATAAATTTTCTCGTGAAAATTTTCGATCATCCTGTTTGTTCTTTGTAATTTTCGAACCATTTGTGTGGTGAAGGTGTTTGGTTGTCTCAAATGCCGGAACATGGACCTTACTTGTCCAACAATAACCAACCCATGGGCTTTTAAGTTTTTGGATCCACTAGGCTTTGCTTATTTAAGGATGAGATGACTAAAAAAAAAATTCAAATTTCATCTTATCCCCCCCCTTACAGCCGCCGCATGAGCAAGGAGATTTTTTTTTTTTGCTTTTCTTCTTATTTTCTTGCATAGCTTGATACAACTTTAATATTTTTACATGATCATGTGATCATACTAACATCCCTCTATACTTCTCAGTAAGGTCAAGCTTGAAATTTTGCCTAAAGTGCTGCAAATCCTCTCTTTGAAGAAATCTTATGAATCTGAAATCTTACATAAACTAAATGACTTTATGCTATTCTTACACTCTTGCAACTTGATTATTCATCTTGATGGCTTCTAACATGCCTTTTGGTATTTATTTGATGAATCCCATGCTTAGATTCCAGATAATTAACATAACAATCAAAGGATCATTACTTTTGATGATCATGTAAACATACATGACCTTATAATTAATCATCATCAAAATAATTCTTGCTTGATTATTTGGTATACTCACATCTTGCATGTTGCTCCAATGTGTTTTCCTTGATTCTTTGAATCATGAGTTAAAGTTCCATTGTATTCTAGTGAATAGAAATTTTTCTAAAGCTGTTTTGGTTTGTCGTATTTAGACTGACCGCCTACTTTATAATATTTGCTTTTGTAGGCTTTAGCTAGTGACATAGGATGTTGGTGCATGTATTCTTTATCATCGTCGCTCAAAGCTTGGATTTTGCCTCGAGTCATAGCTCGGACATGATAACTAGCGTACTCCATGCGATACGCTGATGCTTGCCTTTCACGAGGTTTTAATGGTATTAGTGAGCAAGAAACGTTCTCTTGCTTTCTTTGCGTATTTACTCTTTGGTGCTATATTTTGTTTCCTCCTTGTCTTTTTCTTGGGCTCCCTGCAGTCGAGGGACTTAAGTAGTTAAGGGAGCATTCACTCTGCAGGCATAGCCGGGTGTCGGCTCACGACTCTGACTTTGCTTGGTTTGAAAGCATGAGTAACTTGTGAGTTGGAAATGATCGTCTTCTCTTACTCGTTACTCTACTGTGATGTTGATACTTCCTCTTGGAAGAGAATGGATGGAATTACTGCTTAGGCTACGTAGTCTTTGGGGTTGGTGCTCATCCATCTTTGAGGTATAGAATGTATCACATTACATTTGATTTATCTTGATTTGCTTGTCTTTCTATGCTTAGCCTCCCGGTGTTCTTGTGTGATGCTCACTGTCCCTTTGCCTTTGATGTTGTTTTTAAACATATCCATGGGTGATGACTACTAATGTGACTCGGCTGAGCAAAATCTCGTGAAATTTACGTAGGCTTGGGTGGCAATTTAGCCATTTCTCACAGTGAGGCCGGTGGGCGAGGCGTGCTCGGTTGCCCGAGATGGCCCTTGCGAGCGTTTTCCTCTTGGGCTTGCACAAAAAGTGCGAGAAGCGTCAGGGACCTTTTTAATGGATCGTTGTTACTTGGCTTGGCATGAGGAACTTCTGATAGAGGTCAAGCTCCGCGCTGGTAACTCTCCGGGATCGCTGAGACCCGATTACGCCGTCTTGAGGGACCGGGAGAGATTGGGAAGCCTTGACCACCGAACTTGGAGAGAGTGAATGTACTTCGATAACGAATAATTGAGTAATAAATTAAAATGTGAGAGATTGATAGAATTGATTCACGTAAAATTTGGAACCCGGCATATTTTATATGCGATAAATGTTAATGTTTGGGGAGTTAGTTATCGAGATAGTTAAAACAAAGTATCGATTGAATTAAAGCGTTCGGGTTTTCGGCAACAAAACTATTGGGCCAACCCGTTAACTCCGTAAACCAACCAAAGTTAGGCCCCGAGCAGACCCGTCTCCGCTTCTCACTCTGCACCGGCGATCCCGGCTTGAAGCAACTCACTTGCGCTTTGATTTTTTAACGATTTCTCCTCCGTCTCTCAGGCTTTGGACCTGGAATTTTTGGAGAGGCACCGCAAATAAATCTCTTCGATTCAAGGTAAAAAAGGTAGAAACTTTTGGGTATTTCTTGAGTTCGCCATGTTGACTTTTGTTGACTTTTGGGTTTCGATTTTTTATTGTTTGATTGATTAGGTTTCAAATTAGTTGTTCTTGAGTTGAAATTATGTGTTTGGATGTGAAATTTGGACATTTTAGGGACGTTGACTTTTTGGAATTTTAGTTTGACTTCGGACTTTTGGGGTTATTATCGTATGTAATTGTATACAGTAGAAGTATAGTATAGGATATTATAATAATCGATTTTAGGGAGTAGAAAAGTGTTGAAAAAGTTGGGTTGACTTTTGGGTTGACTTTGGAGTTTAGGCTTGAGTCGAAGCGTGTTAAAATGAAATATAATTATGTTTTTGGGCGTTTATTATAGGTGTTTAGAGGTGAGATTATTAGTTTAAAGTTGTTGGATGAGTTTATGATGAAATTAATTTTATTAGTTTTGGCGAGTAGTGAGTTGGGTTTTGGGATTAGAGGTGGTTAGTATGAATTTAATTAGTTGGGAGAGAAAACTAATAGTTCGAATTGTTTGAAATTGTTAAGGTGCTAGTATTTGGGTTAGTGTGAGGGCCGAAACTTTAAGATTTAAGTTTAGTTGGAACTTGTCCTTTCAGTTTATCGTTGAAGTTTGCTTAATAATGTTTCTTTCCCAAAGTTTATGGTATTAAAGGTTGCTAAAAGATAATTTTCTTATAATTTGGAAATAATTGTATTTTGAATTGCGTTTTAGACTCGGGCAGGGGAAAAGGTGCGGATCGATTAATTGCTTGGGCGCCAGTGGTTACAGCCAAAGGTGGGGATTTATCAACTGGATTTGATTATCTTATTTATGTTTAATTAGAGTATATGGTAAATTGGTTGTGGTATGTATACGTATTTATGAACTTATCTTGTGAGTATAGTTGTGGAAATTGTGAAATGTTGGAGTTGTATGGTGGTTGTGTTAGATGCGTTATGGTAGTAGTTCACATATAGAGAGTATTTGTATAAAGTGTATATTATAGATGTATATTGAGATTATTGTGTGATTGTTGCATGGTTGTTCTATCTTGGGTTGTTGTAGTTGTGATAATTGTTGAGTTATGTATCTGCTGATGTTGTATGTTTGATGTGTATGTTTGAATTGTGAAATGTTTGAGTTGAGTATGTTTGGGGCGTGTGGGGTGTTGAAGGGTGAGCTTTGCGGGAAAGGATATGATGATGTTGGGTGTTGAAGTGTGAGAGAACACTTGGAAAGGATATGATGTTGTTGGGTGTTCGAAGGGTGAGCCTGCCGGGAAAAGGATGGAATATTATATGTGATATTGTTATGGTTTCATTTTCAGAAGTTTATTATATTGTTGTTGTGGTATAAATGTTGTGTTGAGAATTTATGCTGTTTTACTTGTTTGATTATGTGATATGAGATCTCTGGGTATAACATGTGGGTTAACGTAAGTTGAGTCCTCTAAAATGTATGTATGTTGATGATGATCATTTTTGTTATGATGCTATGGATAATTGATTTATTCTTTTGTACATATATATACTTTATGACTACGTCTATATCTTTTATTGTGTACCTGTTTAGATGTGGATAAGTTACCGTCCGGAGTGATTGATTTCCCTTAGGCATCCGAGCACACCACTGATTGACGGGTGCCAAAACGAAGCGGCAAGGTTCGTGAGTGTCCGTTGACTTTACTTAGGTGAGAAGCGGGAGGTAGGATCTCGGCGATCATCTTTTTATATTATTTTTGATGTATTTTTCATATTTGTTTGGATGTTGAAAAATTGTAAACTATTTTAATGGAAATATTTTGGGATTTGGTATGTGATGGAGTTTTACAACTTTGGTTTTGGATTAAGCGATGCATGATGGATTTAAACTCCATTATTAAAACATTTTGAATTTTGAAAGCTGACTGACTTTTATCAATATCGGAGTTTTATTGGTTATCAAACAAGCGATTTTAAATTGTCCCGACCGTCGTATGGTGACTCGAATACAGTTGTCGCGACTCCCGACCTGAAGGCGTGCGACTCGAGGCGGTCGTTCTGGTGAACACTGCTGCTGACGTTATGAAGCGCCCTAATTCACATGTTATGTTTGTCTTGCTAACTTTGTTGCCATCACCTTCGTGAATCCGTAGTTTTGCCTGTAGGAAGCGTCAGCGCCTCGCGGCCTATGAGATTGACATTTGGAAGAAACCATTGATCAATTTGGATATTTGAGGATTAATGAATTTGAAATGCACTTATCTCGCGAGTTAGAATACCTAGAGAAGCTCATTTCCCTTTTAGATTATCACGTACTCTTCCCCTTTTCTTTTCAGGCGTTAGTGTGAAATCTGACTCTAGATTCTATAGATATTCATCTTGATTTTATTCTGAGTACTGATTTCCCACTTTTCTTTATCCTGTGTTTATATGTCGGAAAACAAGAGTTTTATAAGTCATGATTGTGCCTGGCGTAGGGGAGTTGCATATGTACCTTAGAGTTTATTTCTAAGGATCAAAGTCAGCGTGGTTCATTTTGATGATAAGAGTTGGGCTCACCCATCCGAGGTTTAGCGTTTGTCAACAGAATATTAGGAATTTTATGCTCTTACCAAGGAGCAAGGATCCTTGGTGAGTTGAAGGATAGTACCGCTTTAGATAGCGACCATTTATGGGTCCTATCTTCTTGCCTTCCTGATCCGTCATCAGGTAAGCTCCGCTAAGATAAACTTCTTGTATGTATGGGGCCGTCAGCTTGGCATTAAACTGCGATCCTTGTCAGTGTGGGGATTGAATAACATCACGTTAAGTATATATATTGACGATATAATCGTACTTTGACTTTCTTGTATCCTCTGTTTAGAAATTCTTTATTGATGTATTTCCCAGCTTGCTTTGTTGTTATTGCAATGAGTCTTTGTTGTTAAATCCCAGTGAGTCTAATTCTTGTAGCCTTAAGCGCGTATCTTTATGGGCAAAGAGCTTCATTTAATCTTTACTCACAGTGAATAGATTTATTACTTCTAATGAAGCGAGCGGTCTTAGTCACGTAAACGGCGTATGGCATTACTGGGTTCTTTGTCTGAGTAGTTGGTATGCCCGTGGTAACACCTCCGTTTTAGGCGGCGATCAACTGCAGGCTTCTTCACGTTTTAGCCGTGAGGTTGCCTGGCGTCTTGACGAAGGCTTCGGTAGCACATTGGCATGTGGATAGTACATGGTTGAATGATACTTCACCCCATCTTGATTGTTAGCGGCGATACATTATCATTCTATTATGATCTTACGATGTCATGCTTGATGTATTTTGGTACTCCGTATCGATTAATGATGTTGGACTTACCAGTTCTTCCTGGTTACCACTCATGAGAGGTTTCGTTTCTGCCCATTTAGAGAGTAATTGAAAGAATTTCTATGATATAACTTGAATAAACTTATTCAAATATTCATAATAGGATCAAATTAATTATTATAATGTCAAATACGTCTTATAATCACAATATGAATACGATTACTTCACCGAGGCGGTGAAAATACATGCAATGAGTTCTAGAAGCCTCCTTTGAATTCAATTTGTGTAGCGCCTTGCCGATAGGTAATACTCCGGTTGATCCATACGAGAGGGGTTGAATCTAGCATATTTGGAGTCTATTTAGAACACGTGAGGGGTGGACAAATAAAATCAAAGTAGAACTTTGAAGTTACGCTTTAAAAATCAGCTACTCACGATGGAGGAGGGGCGAAAATATGGAGGTGGTGATTAGGATTTTTTAAATTGTGGTAATAAAGCTAAAAGAGCTGCAATAGAATAGTTAATGGCTAGAATTTCGTTTAATTTAACTAACTGCGTTAAGTAAAATACTACTAACGAGTTACTATGACTTCAGTAACTATTTAAACTATAAGTTAATTAATTTAAGTTCGTCCAATTAATATTTTACCGTGAAAGCGTCATTCCAGTTGAAATTCTAATGATTACAATCAATTTCTCGATTCTAGAATATAGTTTAATTTAAATGCATGAAATATATTGGCTTGTCAGCTATGTGTGTGACGCCTGTAGCTTAGATAATAAGCGGCCGTATAATATAATTGGCCCGTTATTATCGTTATAACGATTATGCATGGGATAAAGTAATAAGCATAACCCACGATATTAAGAACCGACTAGTAATTACAATTACTATGGTTGAATGTTAAGTTTATGTAATCACGTTCTGACCATAAGAGGTGTGTCATGAAGCATGCGACTTTCTTTACCGAACTAAGAAACCATGCGCATAATCAACCATGATTCTCCAGGAAGCTGAGATACCTTGTATGTCGAGGATGGAAAACTCCCACATAATATATCGGCATCTTATCTTTGTTATTATTAAACTTTAACGTATGCGTTATGATCATTTAAAGGCGGATGTTTGACATAGTCAAAGCAACGACTCATATAACATAGATAGTTATATCTGTGGTCAGAATCGCTAAACTTGACATTCTGTGCCCAGGAATTCATAAGACACGGATATGCACGTATCTTGTAATTTTTCTTGTGATCAGGCTCAATTTCACCAGTTATCTGGTGACGTCCCTTAATATACATTAAGACTTATGACTCTCGTGATCAAGTAGGCATCCCGTAATATGCGTTAAGACTTCCTGACTCTCATGATCCCCCAAACCCCGTTAGCATATGGCCTCAGGAAATTGGTATCTTATGTTTCTAGACTTGAAGGGTTATAACGTCATTCCTTTGAGGTTGCCTGCAGAAAGCGTAGACTTGTTTTGGGATTTATTATTTCAATAACCGTGAAACAACCAAATGACTATATGAATAGTGCAAGTTCATATAATGTAGTTCTGTCGGATGGTAAGATAAGAACTACCGTATTGTCAATTCTTAACTGACTGAAGGTAAGTGAACGCTCCCAATTTGAGAAGCTTGCGTTGTTCGGTTCTTCTTTTATCTCGGGAAAAAAACTTGATTTAATCACAGAAGAATATATCGACTCCGGTCTTGCTTTTCAAAGTCAGCGCGTGAATCACTTTTAAGTTCGCATGAATCTCTTAAGTTATTTAGGACATGCAAAGCCAAAGTCGATGATTAAGAATCATGTTTCTTAACCGGAAAGCTACTTACAAGTAAAAGCTCCGTTCTTTCGTCTGTAACCGTGAAATCAGCGATGGCTAAGATTATCTGATATAGATTTCATATCTGATTTGTAGCCAAGGCAAAATGGGTTTTAAAGCACTTTGCCGTAAAGCTTTGCCTTGAAGCGTGGACATTACCATACAGGTCTAAGTTTCTTTTCAAAATACCACTTATACTCAATTGAGCCAGTAGTTAAGTGTAATAAGGACAAAACCTCGGTTTGTATATATAAGAACTATTTCGAGATTTTATGACGATTAGCGTTTCTCGGGTTATTATTGAGCAGAAGTTACAACACAAATTAAAGTGTGTTAAAATAAATTTATCTTATTAAATGTGTATTCTTTTAATAATAGTACCTTAATACAAAATTGACTTGTAATGTTGCTTAATCTTGAGGATTCGAAACTTAACAGTTTACTCTAGAGTATACTTGGAGCTACGATCCCGATTCATGAAATACTTGACTAACAGTGTTCACACGTAAGACCGTTAGCCCATGACAACATTCTCACGTTGAGTTCGGTGAAAACGACAACTAATCCATTCCACGTAACTATGAATTTACTCTATTCTCTTAAAGAGATTCTTACAAAGCGTATTCGAATCGGCGTGAATACCTTTAATAAAACCCTCACAATTTCTATTGTAAAATTGTCTATGTCATCAGGTAAATGATGTACAACGGCATGATCTGGCGTATACATCTTGAGAATAAATACCATATAGCCAGATTTCAACCGCTCCTCGATAGCATTGAGATCTTGCTTGTAGAACGGACTGCAATAGAGGATTGCGCTGTGATAAAATTAAATACATCATAGAATTTAATCTATCATAGATTTTATTCACCTCGAAACTTAATGTGGCATTATAACTTAATAACGAAATAATAAATCCAAGCTTATGTTCATGACTAATATAGCGTATGTCACATGTATGTCGGGCTCAATTGTAGAAGAATTAATTGATTACCCGTACACTGAGTTGTATGAGGATTCATTTAATACTCGATGTATAAATATTATGTGCGGTTGTGCTCTCTTGGCTAAGGGAACTTCGAGGTTCATCTTAACTCTTGACCTTTTTGATTTGATCAAAATTTCAAGATGAAGATTTAACTCCGTTATACTATATCACCAGTTGCGAGCTTGAATGCGATAGTATAAAGGCTCATACTTATTCTGGTTGAGATGTGAACTTCCAATAACAATGTCAGTATTAGTCATCAACGGCCGTTGCTTAGGAACATTCTTTGGATCACTCGGCAAACAAACGTATTCTGACACGTGGGTGTCTGATAGGAATGAGTTTGAAATAGACATGGTATAGTCAACCAATGAATACATTCAGCTTGGTCGAAACCAAATGTTTAATTCATTTATGACTATATGTTCATTTAATGGAGATTTACGTTTTCTTATACGATGAATCACTATCTAGAAGGTAAAGAGAGTGAGTTATATACTCGAATCGCGTATTCCCGATTCTATTTTACTCAGGCGAGCCTTAAGCTATTGTTAGATATGATTTATTCATATGCGTCGTGCTTAGTTAGATTTAGGCATGTGATGCATCGGGGAATTCTCACATAATATTCCCTGATATAGCAGGGGTTAACACATTTGGATTGGTAGCAATGCGTAA
>JADFUC010001949.1:0-89706 GCA_019722365.1 Lithospermum erythrorhizon | reverse complement strand
CTGTTGTACTTCGTTCAGTTACGTATTGCTAAGGCCATAAATACCCATGAAGTGCCGTCGAATACTGATACCACGAGTGCCGACAAAGCCATAAATACCACGAAGTGCCGTCGAGGTACATGTCTGAGAAATATAAGTTGGGAGTTCGGGCCGTGATTACCTCGAAACCGGCCTTGTCTTTGCGGGGAATAAGTCAGCATGAAAATCATAATGAGAACCACACGCATGTCATTACAACCATTACATGCCTGCGATTTCCCCATGCAGTCATATCACGAGGACATATCGCGTTTCACACATAATTATATTACAAAAGACACATGCGCCCTTTACACATAATTATAATACAAGGGCAGTACACCGTTTAAAAAAGTACATAGGTAATACGTGAGATAAGTACGCTTTCTAGCTATCACAAAAAGTCCTCACGAAGAAGCAGCGATCACGGGCGTGCCCTTTGTGATCAGTACAAAACGCCCAGTGTACTTTCGAGAACTAATACCAGAATTACGTTCTAGAATAAACATACCAACTCTCGTAGACGATTTCTAAGCGGTCTAACGTAGCGGGCAAGCCTCGAATTATAAACTCGCCGGACCTGGCAAAATCGATCGCCCTTCATTCCATCTTATCATTTATCATTACAAATTAACATATGTCATTCTAGTTAATCGTGAGTCCACAATTAACAATCTATACTCCAAAATATCAATTATATCTCGACTTGAAAATATTACTTTTGACCTAAGCGCCTTTAATGAATTTTAAATCACCGATTTAACATCATAATAACTATAATAAGGTCCAATTAAACTCCTACACATTTAAGTCTTATGAAAATATCACCTCGAAAGTCTTGAAACCTAGAAAAGTCCAGCTGGGCCTTAACGTCCTCCCGAGCGAGCTCAAATCACGAATTCATCACATATATCGTCCTGAGAACCCATAACCAACTAAGATTTATCATAAAATTCAATTATGTAAAAAGTCAGCAAAGTCAACTATCTGAGGAAACGAAATATACGGAAAGACTTGAAATTTCTTGCCTTAACTCGAAGAGAGAATGATAGGGAGAACAATATTCTCCTGACGATCTTGAGTTTTGGCGACAATCGAAGAGAAATGGAAAAATGAAATTTTTTAAGGGGAGGGCTTAATTTCGGCCAAAATGTTGAAAGATGAAGTTGTGATGATGATGATGATGTGGAGGATATGTATGAATAGATATTAAAAAAACTTCGAGTCGTTCGGTTTCGGTTAATTACTCGCTTATCGTACTTAAATCTCCCCGAACCGATTTCAAAGATAAAATTCTTCCATGCTTAAGTACTACTAAATTATAAATGAAATTCGGCTCAAAATTTTTATGAAAATAATATTATCATCGAAAGAAAAAAAATTATACTATTCAGATTAGCATGACATTATTTATTTATTTATTTTTTTTTGTAGCAGGTTAATACAATCTACCATATATAAAATTTCGTCCCTCGAAATTTACTCGAGCTCAATCACATCGAGATAAACTCAGCCTTCGGCATTACCTCAACTAACATCGAGGACACGCATCGCTTTACTCAAATTTCCCCAATATAGTATCTGTCTTCGTAGGCTCCCATAATATCTTATGTCCGATTAACTTAAGGCGGGTGACTCTCTTTTACCGCTAACACATTCAACCGGCCAATTTTCCCTATTGAGCTTATCGTCTTGTTATGCCTTGTTATTATTATTATCAATCTTAGTATTATAAAGCATTCTGAAATTGCTTCCAAATACCACTCAAAAATTAAAATTCATAAGCATGATACCGATCTTGTCCACTCGTAATTTGTGTCGCATACTACTCCATATCACATAATTAAGCAGTAAGCAGCAGAATTTCACCGCTGCGTTCGTACTACAACTACTATAAAATAACTTAAAAGATAAACCCTGATAACATTATGTATAACAATTCATCCTTTTCAGCGCCCTTGAGCATACCGTCTCAATATCCTCAAATCAAACAATTCACAAATCATATAATATCAATCGTACACACAACAATCTCAGCGTAGCATCCATGTACACACGATACAACAATTTCATATAGGAGCTATTCGTAAAAATATATTCACGGATCGTCCATAACAAATATACTCAATTGAACACACCCGATCATATACAAATTTAAACATGAATACCACAAAATAAATAGCCAGAATACCTCAAACGCAACCGTTCAAATTGACATTTCTGAATTTAAGCTATTAAGCCACGAGATAAGTTTGTGCGAGATACTGATCCGCGATCAATTACCATGCTTCACTCGACATAGATAAAAGGTAACGGCCGAGTGATAAATCTGATTACTCGAGTATCCAAGAGAAATTCTTAATTGTTTAAAGATCAGCCTCTTACCACGATCGATTTCTAATCCGGCTTCGTATCACGAAATCCTCCTATTCTTCCTTTTATTGCCCTTAAATTCACCTGATTGCTGACTTATCAACAACTTCAAATTTAACACGGTGAATTCCTCTCGTCTTCCCGTTATAATTAGGTCTCTTCCTTAAATCCTCAAACATAATGCATTAGTATTCCGTCTCCAAAGGTTTCAACCTAGGTTTACATCTCGAGAATGATCATTACTATCACAAAAGATGCACTCTACTCGAACTTACCGAACTCTTACTTAAACATTATTAACGAGATAACTCAAACTCTTTTCTTATTCGGTCTCGATTTGTATTCACCACAACATTTATCATTTCGTCGAACCCACATTTCACGCTTCCTTATAATCCACGGATCTTAGTTAACCCGGTAACCTTACTTATAACCCGTTGATATTCGCACAACTCCACCTCGGTATATCGTATATTAATTATCACCCACTTATCCTTAATTAATTTCCATAAAATCTCATTAGCCATTTGTACTACTTGCCTTCAACTATTAAGACATTTCCCAATATATAGATCACCCAAATATCATATGTTTCGATACACTTGCATCGTATTAAACCCATTCGTGTATCGTTCAATATAATCCCTCATAAATATCTACTCGTCGTACCGATCTCCATGTATGCCCAGTTTACCCGTCTCAACAAATACATAGCTTCGGCGTCGTCATATTACGGTCATTTCACGTATCTCTAATATAACACATGTAATCAAATAACACCACAAAAACACGAGGTAAAGTAGTCTCGTAAGACCACCGTGCGCGAGTCAGCGAAATCTTCAGAGTGGCGTCTGGCGAGTCAACGGATTCGGGAAGAAATGAACTCAAACTAGAAAATGACTCCGCCAGCACTTATAACGAACTGAGCACGTAACCATAGCGCCCAAGAAAACGCATAAACTGAGCTCACGATGCAAAATTGGCGACCCGCCCGGGTGGAGCCCTGAAGGTTAGGGACCGTCGCCTTTGTATTATCGAGTCACCCGGCGATGGATAACAATAAAAATGACTTCTTTTACATCATAAATAAAACAATATAACTTTCGTCCATCCCGGGTGAACTAACCGATAGTACAACAGCGTTGAAAAATCATAATATAAATACACATCAAACAATTTGTTATTTCAGTCGATAATAATTATGTGAAGCTTCAAAGAAGATAAAAGTAGCAATTTGAAGTCTTGAAACCACCATCATGTCTTAGTGCCTTGTTACTAAATAATGCATATCGATTAAATCCATGACAACCTAGGCATGAAACGCCCGCCCATAAAGAAATAGAAATTCGACTAAAAGGCAGTGAAAATAAATAACCTGAAGTTAACCTACGTCCTTGCGAATAAGAATAATTTAGATTTACTAACATTTAGAGACTATACCCCAAGTATTATTTTATAGGTTACTCGCCACAAAATAAAACTTTCCTTATTGGCTTTCTAACTAACGCGATAACCGCTCGTCGACAAGCACTCACAGGTACACCTTAATTACAAGAGGTATTTCTCACATCTATTATCTTTAAAGTATATTTAATTCCCGATATAATATACCGCCGAACCTGTAACTTAAACATATATCTTAACCTCTGCATAACTTCGTACATATACAACTCAATCAACATCTTTAGTTCACTTCAAAATCACACTCCCATTTACAATACATTACTCCTCCTATGACAACTAATGTTCCTCGAAGACGCTTCCAAATATATGCGTTTCTTAATATGGTAGGTAATATATCTTGAATCGGATAACCTAAGTACGGATTTATCTTCCCAGTTTTCCATTTAGTATACGGAACTTATTTACCTCGATGGTATCGGTGGGTAGTTAGATGGGTACTTATATTCTAGCAGCGTTTGATCCATTTTCCGTATATAAAATATCATCAGCGTCATCGACGATTAGCATAAACGGTTTATAATTTACGCTCTAATGTTCTCATTCAAGGTATACCGTCCATTAGCCACTTAAGATATATGAACATATCTAACAAAACTGATAATGCAGGTAAGGCTACAAGCGAAAATAAATAAGTATCTGAAGAAAAATAGTTGCCCGGCCAAGTGGCGCTTAAAATGAAGTATAACCATCTGAAAACAGCATTCTTGTAGCAATGACAAGATTAGGAATAGTCATAAAGTCAAATATGAATAAAATACATGTATACCGAGGATTATCGGATAAGTCATACAACATAATTCCACGCTGAAGTCTCGGACATAACACATGAATATATAATAGAGGTTCAGATAGTGCACTGTCGCTTTAGAATGAAATCACGAGACTCGACAGAGCTAAAACTCCCAGTCATGAACCTCTTGTCTACCGTATCCCCACACGGTATACCGTCTACAATGCGCGTATCTTACGTCCGTCTACTGCGAGATGGACAATCAACGATCACCTACATATACCTTGAGTATAAGGCCAAAACGCACTTATACACAAAGTATAAGGCGCGCTTATACACAAGAGAGTATAAGGCGCGCACTTATACACAAAGTATAAGGCACCTTGCATGTAGCTATACCGTATGGGGTAACATCAGCAATGCAACGACAAAGTAATCAAAGAAGTCATACCTTGCTTCTCTACAGTAGTATAGGGCCAAACCCCTTAGCGCTATACCGTAGTATTATAGGGGCCAAGCCTTATCACAGTAGTATAGGGCCACTGCCGACAATCTTGTATGACCAGCGATCAAAGAGAATCATACCCATGTATACCGTAGTATAGGGCCCACCTCGACAATGCACCTGTGAGGCGATCAAAGAGAATCATACCATAGCTATCTGCAAGTAGTATAGGGCCAAACCCTTGCTTGCTATCTTAGTAGTATAGGGCCACCTGACAATCTTGCCTTAAGCGATGAGAATCATACCCTTGTATTTATCTGCAGAGTAGTATAGGGCCAATATAAAATCCACATATCACAACGAGGAAGGAGAGTCTAATCTAGTAGTCCCAACTATAGAATTCGTATCCCTAATAGTCACTTCAAAATCATACATAACTCCGTGGCTTGCCTCTCGATAACCAACTACTTTTACTTCCAATGATAGCAAGCATACGGCTAATAAATCACCTTGATAAGTAAATCAATCGCGACCGCGGCCCACTTAAATACCCTGAAGTGCCGACAAAGCCACATAATACCACAAGTGCCGACAAGGTACGTAAATACCACCGGTGCCGGCGAGGCCACATAAATACCCGCGAAGTGCCGTGAGCCTGATACGAAGTGCGGAGGCAAAGCCACATAAATACCCCGCGAAGTGCCGTCGAATACATATCTGAAATATAAGTTGGGAGTTCGGGCCATCAACACCTCGAAACCGACCTTGATCTTTGCGAATAGAGTCACATAATCATATTAGGCTCCGCATGTCATTACAACCGTTACATGTATACCATTCCCAGTAATCATATCACGAGGACATACGCCGTTCCTGTAATTATATTACAAGACACGTACCGCTTTTGCGTAATTATAATACAAGGACATGTACACCATTTAAAAGTACATAAGGTAATGCAGTGGTGGTACTGCCTCTACTAGGTATCACGAAAGTCCTCACGAAGAGCGATCACGGGCATTGCCCACTTCCCGCGGTCGAGGCCTAAACTTGTGAAAGTGTACTCGGGAACTAATACCAAAATTACGTTCTAGAATAAACATTACGGCTACCGTCGGGCGATTTCTAAACGGTCATGGCAGACAAACTATCGAATTATAAACTCATGGGACACAACGAATCGATCGCCCGGCCCCAAATTCCAAATCTTATCGTTTATCATTACAAATTAACTTATATGTCATTCTTAGTTAATCAGCGGAGTCCCTAATTAACTTAATCTATACTCCAAAATATCAATTATATCTCAACTTGAAAATATTACTTTTTCAACCTAAGCACTTTTAATGAATTTTAAATCAGATTTAACATCGCGATAAACATAATAAGGTCAGTCAAACTCCCCCACGTTTAAAGTCTTATGAAAATGTCACCTCAAAAAGTCAACGAAACCTAGAAAAGTCAACTTTCGACATGCGTCCTCAAAGCGAGCTCTAAATCACGAATTCATCACATATATCGTCCACGGAACCCGCCTTGACTAAGATTTATCATAAAAATTCCAATTATGTAAAAAGTCAGCAAGTCGCTATCTCAAAACCCAAGAAATATCTCGAAAGACTTGAAATTTCTTACCTTAACTTCAGAAGAGAATGATGAGAGAACAATATTCTACAACCGATCTCTTGAGTTTGGCTAACCAATCAGAAGAGAAATGGAAAAATGAAATTTTTTAGAGGGGGAGGGCTTAATTTCGGCCAAAATGAGGAAAGATGAAGTTGTATTGATGATGATGATATTGGAGGATATGTATGGATAGATATTAAAAAAACTTCGAGTCCCGTTCGGTTTCGGTTAATTCTCGCTTATCGTATAAATCTCCACGAACTTAGATTTCAAAGATAAAATTCTTCCATAGCGAAACCTTTACTAAATTATAAATGAAATTCGGCTCAAAATTTTTACGAAATAATATTATCATCGAAAAGAAAAAAAAAAAATTATACTATTCAGATTGCGCCTTCCGAAGAATTTTTTTTTTTGTAACGGGTTATTACAGATCTTGATAGTATAATGTCTTCCTTCTTATTCTCGTTTGAGATACGAAGTTCCATAACAATGTCAGTATCCATCATCATTGATCATTACTTAGGAACATTCTTTGGATCACTCACTTAAACACACATGTTACAATCGTGGAATTGTCCAATAAGGAAGAGTTTGAAATAGACATGTGCATAGTCAACCAATGAATACATTTCAACATGAGTCGAAACCAAATGTTTGATTCATTTATATTTATATGTTTGTAACGACACATACTGATTCGGCCGCGGAGAGGTTAGAATGGGTCAAGTCACGGACACGGAGTCACCAAATCGATGGATGACTCAACGAAAAGACTTTCGCTTTGTCCTTAAACCTTGATAGATTAAATACATCGAAGCAGTTTTAAAATAATCCATATTGGTATTCGCCGCGCGCAACACAACCATATATACAACAAGCATCAAAGTACAAAAATAAAAACGGTCTGATGTAATCTGTCTGACAATATACTAATTCCATTCTGACCAAAAAAACAAAAGACTCACAGGATCTACGGCCACTGTCTAACCTAAGCGCTCAGGCAAATCACCGCGAGCGAATGAAACAACGTGCACCATCGTGAACTGGCACAAATAAAAATGCCGCCCATAGCGAATAGAGTGTAATTGCGAGGCGTAGTGAGTACTTATCTCAGAGTGGAAATAACTTGCGCCCGCTCGTGGCGTAACATAATAATGTCGTTAATTAAGCGAAACATAGATACATTTATTTTTTTTAGAATACTACACGATCCCAAGGCCATTATAAATTATGAGAATATCATTACTTGAGTTCATAATCATCTTTGACATCATAAAAGTATACTAATACCGATATTACCATTATCCTCATAAATTTATAGGCCCGATCAACTAACATCTTGCAGTCTACTAAGAACATACAACCATAATCCATGCATCTCCAAATAAGCAGTGGCAACAAGGGCCCAAATAGACCACAACTCTACCAACAACCTTAGTACTACTTTCAGTCAACGACTAAACAACTTTCGATCAACTCCAACAATATCAACTCAACAACTCCAATCCAAATCAACTTAATAAGCTCAATATGATCAACTCAATCAATTCAACTCAATCAACTCGACAAACGCAATCAACTCGACATGAACCAGTTTGTACAACTAAAGGCGCTTTGTAATCAACCTCGACTGCAGGAGAAACTTATGCCGTCGACATAGCTAAACATCACACTGCATGCTTGGCCAAATACATCACATTCATACCGAGAAGTACAAAGGCCCCTTCTGTCAGCGCTCGTACAGTCTGAGCCACTAAACCGAATTATTACAACTAAATGTCCTTATGACCCACCAAACAACTCATCTAATGTCAATCCAACCAAAAACATCCTGCTCCCCAAATGATCAACCACCTGACCTTGGAAATCAACTCAATCATACACAAACAATCAACACGAGACATATATAGATAACATCTTCATGAGTATCATCAAATTGACACATTAACGAAAGTAGAATTAATCTACATAGTGAGTTAAATACTGCATCATTTAACAATATGAAACATCTCGCCCTAATCCAATCCGGTGCCATTTTTCCATTCTCACGCCTAATCCTGACATCCATAAAATACAATTACTCTTTACTCTGATCTTAATCCATTTTTGTTTCCAGCAACAATTCCATTTTAGAGGTTTAGGTCGACAACTACTCAACTTAAGGTTTCAACTTAACTCTTATACGTTTAATTTTTTATTTTTCCAACTTCATGGCAATATTTAATTATCAACAACAACTCTGGGTGAAATATACTCTGACGTTTAAAGACTAATAAAAGCGGCAATTTCAACCGCTGACCACGATAGAATTTTGCCCCCTCCTGCTGATTCCAACACTCTAAATAATTTCTAATCAATCCAACAATCAATTTCCCAACCTAATTAATCCATTTCTACTTGACCTTGATTCCCCGACTAAATTTAATCCAAAGATCATTATTAATCAACACAAAATTCTACCAAACATACTCTCTTGATCAACATCAATCACAACTTATATACTTCAAAACAACTATATTAAGGTCCCGTAACATCATATACAATTTAAGAAAATTTGGAAAAAAATCAACATAAAGTCAACTAACCGTTAGCCATTTGACCCCAATGGGTGTATCCTTACAACCATAATCGAGCCTGTAAGACCTATATACCATTTAAAACTCTCAAAACTCAAAATCATAAAAGTCAACAAAAGTCAAACTCTCAAAAACTTAGGAAATACAACAAAAGTTTCCAACTTTCTTACCTTAAAGAGTAGAGGATGATGAGGGGAAGATGAAAACCAACTTTTTGTATCTTGAGCCACAAAGGAATGGAAGAAATTTTTTTTCGGGGGAAGATGATGACAATCGGCCAAAGGAAGAGGGGAAGGGGGTTGGTGGGTTTGATGATAAGATGAGAAGATAAGAATGATGAGATGGTGAGATATTTAGGATAGTGTAAGGTCCCGTTTGGTACGCGGTGTTATTTCTCTACTTTTTGACATAAACTTTTATGAAAACGATTTCAAATGTGATATTTCCCGTGACATAAATTACTACACATATAATAGTAGTCTTGGTATAATGATTATATTTGAAAGTATTGATCTGATCACGGGGTCCGCCACCAGCCTATATATAATCTGATTTAATCGGCTTGGCGTAGCAGGTTATTTGATGTTCATTTAATGGGAACATGTTTCTTACTTGATCACCATCTAGAAGGTAAATAGAGTGAGTCGTATACTCGACTCATGTATTCGATTCTATTTCACTCATGTGACCTCGATGCGTCTATTGGAGTATAACTTCATAACACCGTGTTTTAACTGCGTTAGATGTTATGATGCATCAAAATTGTCACATAATATTTCGATATAACCGAAAGTTATAACAACTTTAGTTAAGATCACCTAAGAATACTTGAATACATTCAAGTCATATATTTACTTTCACTTTTTATACTTTATAATAAAGATACTATACATACAATAAATTCTAATTCTATCGTAGATGGAAATAAATACGAGTTTCATTCTGATTATGTATATGATGACATAATCTCAACATTAGACCCCGTGTTAAATTATGTCTACTTGTTGACTTAATGTTAACTTGTCATGCAGAGGCGTTTCAAAGTTTGTTTATCGACTTAACTCTTGAAGTTGTCTCGCGGTTGAATATAAATAAATTTAGCAAAGGTAAATGTAACAACTTTTGATATGTGATTTATTCCATTCATTGTGTTTCAACTACATTGAACACAATTCTTACTTGTATCACTCAACTAGTGACACATCTAAGGTAGAATGAAAATTATTTTGGTGTACCAAATTGAAAGATTTTATCCGTTGTGTTTTAACTTCATTAAACATAATTCTTTACTTACGTATCTTATCAGAAATCTTGTTTAAGATCGAGAATGATGGCTCATTCTTTGGACAATACATTACTAAATGTCGATGATACTTAATTGAAGTTGATAGTATTTATATGGTCCTCCACAATACTGCCTCCAATTCGATGTATCATTCGATGACTTATATCCTTGATTGAGCTGTATGTGAATATACAAACTAAATCAAGATTAACGAGCGTCCAGCTAACTCACAGCAGAGTTGAATCGGTCATGTTGCAAGATTGAACTCGAGTCTAGTTAAAGTCATTTTGCCTAAGTATCGCTCAAATGTTTGTTATTCAAAATATCATGCTTTCATAGAAATATATAATATATGACCCGCCCAGATTCGGCATACGAGTGAGAATCATTAAAATCCGAACACGAGTCACCCAGCCCAGATGGAGCTGACTCGGTTTAAAACACAATTCGTTTCATCGAAATGTGATCACAATTAAGTTTCGAGTAACCGATTTTAAAATTTATAATCCGTCAATTTGATATCGAAGCTTGACCTGACCCATATATATATACACAGCATATCCCAAAATAAAGTAATGCGGCAAGACTCTGAAAATATTACATCTTTGTATCTAAATACAAAATGACAACGGCCGACAAGGCTAAAGTTACAAAAAGGAAAATACAACAATCAAAGCGGTTGACCGCAGCATCAAAATCGGACTATGAGGATCTACGCCTTTAGTTGCTCACTGTCCACTTTCGGAACAAAACTCTCAGCTTGACCTCTTGGCTCCATTGCCTTTGTCGACACAGCGCAAATGAAATGCCTTGGCGAAAAGGGGTGTAGGCTGCGAGAAGCTTAGTGAAACTTAACACGAGGGGTGAACTTACCATGCAGGCAGTCGATCCAATAATATAATAGTCAAATATGAATAATATACATATATCCAGGGACTATCTAATCGAATTAAATCTGATAAGGTTTCAGAAGGTCTCGGGCGCTAACATATTTAAAAGATAATAGAAGGTCACCGATAAAGCACCACAATCACCCAATGAAATCCACGAGACTCGACATAGGCTATAAATCTAGTCATCACCTTACATCTCTCGCTATCTCCACAAGTATACCAACCTCCCAATGCTTTATATACCAGGTCAATCTACTGCGGGAATGGATCGACCGCTAATAAACCTTTGCTCTTATGCAGTATAAGGCCCAGGCAAATGCGTTATGCCGTGAGTATGGGGCCACATCGACAATGCTTGTAGCGACCAGCGATCAAAGACTAAATGCAGCTCTTATACCACCGGAAGTATAAGGCCAAACCCATGTATTTATCACGAGTAATTATAAAGGCCACGCCCGACAATGCACAATGGCGATCAAAAGAAAGTCATGCAGCTCTTATACCGAAGTATAAGGCCAAACCCCAGTATTTATCTTAGTAGTATAGGGCCAATGGCGTCACATATCACGCAAGGAAGGAGAGTCACCTAATCACAGTAATCCCGTCATAGGGTGCCCCACGATACTCAAGGCCTCGAAAACTCATGAATAACCCAAGCAACTCTCTACTCCCCAAAGCAATATTGTTGCGGCTAAAACATCGAGCAATCGACAGATCAATCCTGTCGCCGATAAGGCCACAAACATATCCAAAAGTGCGACAAGGCCTAAGCGATACAATAGTGCGACCGAATACATAATATAATAGTGCGACAAGGCCACGAAATTTAGAAATATAGGTTAGGAGTTGGTATTAGTTACCTCGGCCAATCTTGACGCCACGAAGCTAGCAATCACGCTTAACACCTTGATTACATATATCATTCTCATAATCATAACACAATGACATATGCATCATTCTCACATAATCGCTTCCTGATAACATGTATATCAGTCGAGTAAATGCAGTAAGTAACACCCGTGAGATAAGTACTACTTTCTGCTTCAACTACCATGAAGCCGCGAAAAGACAATCAAATTATTTGCCTTTTCCACGATCAGCGTACTTGACACCGAAAGTATAATCCAAGACCTACTACTTATACGGCATTCTAGAAGATACATAACCATCTCTTGGGGAACTATCTAGCAGTCTAACATGGCGGATAAACTATCAATTATAATTCCATCGGACACAACCCGTCGATTCCCATTAAATTCCGTCTGCTCCTTTCATTACAAATGGGCTTATAAGTCATTTTCTAACTAATCATCGAGTCCATAATTAACAATCTATACTCCAGTATCAATATAGCTTCGACTTGGAATTTACACTTTCTCGACATAACACCCTTTAATCAATTTTAAATCCGCAATTTAACATCATAACAACTAATAAGATCGTATAACCTCACTTACACATTTAAGTCTTATAAAAATATCCACATAAAAAGTCAACGAAAACCTAAAAGTCAATTAAACCATGCGATCTCTTGAGTTTTGGCGACAATCGAAGAGAAATGAAAATGAAATTTTTTTTAACGGGGAGGGTGAATATTTAGAGCCCAAACCATGAAAAGATAGTGATGAAGTGTTTGATAATGATGATGTGGAAGATAAGCATGACTATATATTTAAAACTTCAGTCCAGATTGTTCGGTTTCGGTTAATTTCTCCGCTTATCGTACTTAAATCTCCACGAACCCGATTCAAAGATAAATATTCCATGACAAAAACTACTAAATTCTAAATGTAATTAATTTAAAAAATTTTACGAAATAATATTATCATCGAGATTATTTAAAATATCCGGGTCGCGGCGAAAATTTAATTAGTTTTTTTTTTAAATATGAAGGGTTATTACAATACACCCATTAATAAAATTTAGGCCTCGAAATTTAAAACCCTCAAACTTGATAAATGAGAATAATATAATAACACAAAGTAAATATCACACCAAATAAAACATCTTAACTCGCTCTAAATCCTTGTAGTGAAATACGATCGGCCAGCCATCCCTCACGGAAACCTTTGCGATCTCGTCTCCTTCTTGAAATTCTAGATTCGATCCACAAGCAACTTGGTAGAACTCATATGGGCAAAAATCTCACAGCCAAACTCTGGCATCAAAGTAAACTCCCGAATTTGTTTAAATCCTCTCTCACAGATCGCTGAATTTCTCCTTTCTACTTTCAGTGCATCGGCTATTACATTTTCGCTACAGGTGGTACTTTTCAATAATCAAGTCATAATCGCGATGAACTCCGTCCACCTCCTCTGCCTCGTCGAATCTCTTTGCGTCGTTAGATACTTGACTCTTGGTCGGTGAAAATCGGCATTTATCCTATCGAGATAATGTCTCCACAACTTATTTATAGCGACTATAAAACTAGCTCAAAATCCTTAAGGTCGAATAGTTCTTCTCGTGATTTCTCAACTATCGGAGGCATGGCCGATCACCTTCCCATTAGCGTCGAGAGCTTTGATCCACGATGCGAAACATCACTATAAATCATAGCAGCCACCGGAACCGGGCGGTATGCAGCTAGCAACTGGGCAAGTCAACTTCCCCGCTGGTATCACGACTGATCCTCGGTCATCATCCCGAATAAAGCGGAACCCCTTTACGGTCAACTTTGGGAATTGATAGAAAGTCATGATCAAGGAAAAGACATTAGATCTCACGTAAGAACCGGTAACCCCGAAACTCTGACACCGATCGCTTGTGGGCGCTCCCAATTGTTCACGACCTCCATACATTGGATCGGCACAAAATACCCTCGCCGGAAATAACATGACGCAGGAATTGCACTTTCGCCAACCAGAACTCACATTTGGAAAACTTGGCATACAAGCTGAATTGTTGTCTGAGTCACCGACACAAATGCCTCTCGTATTCCTCATCCCCTACAGAATATATCGGAGGCATCATCAATGAATAATACCACAAACTCATCCGAATACTCCCGAAACACCGGTTCATGTGAGCCATGTGTTCGTCGGTGCATTTGTCAATCCAAATGGCGTCCTTTATAAATTCATAATTTCCATAACGAGATCGAGAAAAACCGATTTGAATATCACCTCCCTCGATTCTCCAAGCGTGATAACGGACCGCCAAATCAATCTTCGAGAACACCTTATCCTTGACGAGATCAAACAAATCGTCAATTAGGGCAATGGGTATAGGTTAGCAATAGTCAACTTTATTCAGCCTGTCTATAATTCGTCTGTGACCTCATTGAACCGTCCTTTTCTAAAACAACATTGGTGCACAGGAGATACACTCGGAATGCGATGAATCCATGTCCATGACTCACATGTGAGTCCTTGATTCACGCAATTCATTTGGAGCCATCGGTATGGTGGAAGTGGTGCCGTGCAGGAATAATCTTAATAGCAAATTCGTCTCACTGGGTGGCAACCCCGGTAAGTCCTCGGGAAGAACATCCTTGAAGTCGGCATCCTCTACTCTGCCCTCTTCTCTCAAATCAACCACATTACCCCAGAACCTAATACACCCTTTCCGAATCAATCTCCGAGCCTCAGCGATGCGACCTGAGAAAACTCAAAGGTAAAATCTTTACATGCCCTTGAATCGGATATACAGATATAGAACCCACAAAAAGTAATCTCTTTCGATGGCGATCCAATAACGGCATGATGTTTCTGACCAATCCATTACCCAAGATAAGGTCAAAATCGAAGCTCGAATGGAAGTAAAATCAACAAAAGCGACAAGCCGACCACAAACAGTTGAAAGGGCGATCTCACATATACAAATAACATGGCCTCACTACCGAGGTGTCATAATCTCAAGTAGAGCAACGAGGCAAAAGAGCCTGTGACATCTGAGATAAAGAAGGAATAAAACTACGGGAAATAAAAGAATGTAGCGAGTCAAACAACACCACAGCACCGATATACTTTGAAATAATGTACTGTCGCTGCAGGGGCATCCTACGCCTCGATGAGTAGCAGCGTGAATCGGCCTTGACCCGGCTCGGCCGAGTACTGCTACCCTTGGCGCTCCTACGAAGTCCTCCCGGCTCCATATCCACGGCCTCCACGGCCGCTGAATCGGAAACCACCATGACTCCCACGATGCCGCCTCGGCAGTGACTGTTCTTTGAAGTACTAAGCGCCTCCCGTCATGTTGGGGACACTCCTTGCCAAATGTCACAGTGGCTGGCATCGATAGCATAAGACCACCCTCTCGGCAATCTGCTGCATGTGCCCAATACGACCTACGCAGTAACAACGGATACCTCTCTGGACCCCGGAGGAAGACTACTACGGACCCGGATGCAACGGCGCCCGTCTGAAGGAGTAGTAACATAACTTCAGGCCCGGCTAGCCGAACACTAAGTGACTACTCCCGGGGCGGCTACGCTCGTCCGTCCTCCCTCACGAACTCTAGAGCTAGAAGGCCTGAGGGAAAGAAAGTCTCGAATTAGAGCTCCTCCTCGATCCACTTCGCCTCGGCTCTGCGGCTCCGTTTCCATCTTCGAGTTGCATACCTCGCGACATGGAAACTAGTAAACTCCGTCGGTGAGATGCGGTGGCGTGTCTCCCAGCGTCGGCCCGTCCTTGAATCTAGTGATCCTCTTCTCTTAGGATAAAAATCGAGGAAGTGATCGGCACAGATCAGACTATCTCTCTTATGCCTCATTGACCTGAACCACGAGTCATGAAATCGACTCTCTCCCCGAGGCCGCCATGTGTGGGTTTCCTAGCGATAATTCTCTAGGAAAAGCTCAACAAATGCTCAGGACATGAACCTCCTCACCGCCGATCGAGGCCTTTCGAGGTTCTCACGGTCGGGCATCCTCGTGAAGTCTATAAATGCTTGGCTTCACTCATCTAGCCCATGATCCCGTGTCTCAAAATAGACTTCATATCCGGGATGAACTGTGCTTCTTCTGGCCGAACCCCACAAACTTGGGAGGATCCTGCTTGGCCAAATAAAACAACATACGGAATTCAACCGCCGTTGCTCGACCACACGAGCATTAGCTCCTCTACGAGGTCTACCTCAACCTCCTGACATGCCGGAAAGGCGCACCTCAGGGCCTGTGGTCACGTTGTACTCGTGAGAGCTATACCCCACTAACTCGCTCATGGAGCTACCACAGGGCACCTCTACATTACACCTCGCCTCCCCAACTCTGGGTGGCATCCTCAGCTTGATCACATGACAAAAGAAAAAAGACTCGAGACTTATACAAAAGACACAGCTCTCTCGGCTGAAAAACAAGTAGGCACACAACCAGATACCCAAGTAATGTCACGAAACCTAAACTCATTACCAAAGTGTGTCGAGACTCATTAAAATCCGGAACAAAGTCGCTGACAGATGGGCCGGCTGCGGTTTAAAAAGCCTTGATTCGTTTCATCCAAAAATGTGATCCGCAATTAAGTTTCCCAAATCAAAGCAGTTTTTAAAATTTATAATCCATCAGTGATATCGAAATGACCAACCCATATATATATACCTGTATATCCCAAAATAAAGTAATCTTAGGCAAGGCTACAAGGATGCGTACTTTCGGAATACAAAATGACAAGCTGCCGGCCAGGCTAAAGTTTCAAAAGGCTTCAACAATCAAAAGCGATTGACAACAGCATCCAAAATCGGTATGAGGATCCTCACGCCCAGATGCTCACTGGCCACTCGAACAAAACTGCAAGCGACCTCTTGGCTTTCCGACTACTAAGCATCATTTGGTATCGAATGAAATGCCGCCCGATGCGAAAGGTGTGGCGCGAAGCTTAGTGAAACTTCAACCACGGGGGTGAACTTACCATACAGGCGAGTCAATCAATAATATAATAGTCAAATATGAATACAATACATATATCGGGACTACCTAAAAGGTCATCTGACATAATTCCAGTCTCCCCGGACATAATACATGAAGATAATAGAAGGTTTCATTAAGCGCACAATTCTAGAAAGAAATCAATAGACTTCAGCAGCGTCTAAACCTCTAGTCATCGAGCCTCTCACATATCTAAATATCGCGATATACCAACCTCTGTCGCATATACTTTCAATCCAGTCTACTGCGAGAGTGGACTAATTAATAATCATCCGCACTTATCTGTGATATAAAAGGCCAAAAGCGACACTTATACACAAAGTATAAAATTTCGCTCTTATACACAAAGTATAAGTATGTAAGCTCTTATACACTAAGTATAAGGCACACATGATTATACACTAAGTATAGGCACACGGCTCTTATACGCTAAGTATGAGCACACACTTATACACTAAGTATAAGGCACACATTTCTTATACACTAAGTATAGGCACACCGGCGCTTATACACTAAGTATAAGGCCTGTGTAAATCGCATATCTGCCAAGGAAGGAGAGTCACACAACCCCTGTCATTGACATAGGTCAAATCGATACTCGAGTCACCTCGAGTCGCACATAGCTTCCCAACCATTACCAGTAACGACTCTTCTACTCCCCGAACAATATCCAACCTGCTGGCTAAAACATCTCACAATAAAGTAAGTCAAACACAATCGCCGATAAAGCTACGAAATTATAAGTCTTGAGCAAAGGCTACGGAAATCGAGAAATATAAGTTGGGAGTTCGAGCTGTTACTTACCTCGAAGCAATGCTTGGCGCCACATAATATAATCCATAATCATATCGCTGGCTCACAAATGAATCACGCATAATCATACAACAATTACATGTATATCATTCTCACGTAGTCATAACAAATAACATGTTCACACAATTTAAAATGAATAAGTAAAGTAACACCGTGAGATAAGTACTCACCTACGCTAACTACCCATGAAAACCTTGAAAAGACAATCAATGCTTCCTTACTTTTCCACGATCAGCGCTGCTTAACACCGAAATAATGAGGCGTTCTAGAAGATACATAACCAACTCTTAAGGGGAACTATCTCATGATCTAACATAGCGGATAAACTATCGAATTAGCAATTCCATCGGATATGACCCAATGATTCCCGCTAAATTCCATCTTATCAACTTTCTTGTCTAGTCGAGCATAAGTCGTTACGAGTTAATCAATTACATAATTAACAATCTATGCTCCGAAATATCAATTATAACTCGACTTGGAATTAACACTTTTGACATAACTCCGCTTTAATCAATTTTTAAATCACGGTTTAATATCATAATAACTATAATAAGGTCCAACATAACCTCCCTCACATGTTAAAGTCTTAGAAAAATATCAGCTAAAAAGTCGAAAACCTAAAAGTCAACTGGAGCCATGCGTCCTCAACGACCCTAATCATGAATTACTTGATTATACATTATAGAACCCAAAACCAACTAAGATTCATCATAAAATTGAATTATGGAAAAAAGTCAACCAAAAAGTCAACCAAGAAAAATCACTCAAAAGCTCGATTTCTTATCTGAAATCGTTAGGGAAAGGCGATAGAAAGTCTTACCCGACCAACTTGAGGATGTTTATACGCAACAAAGTGAAGAATCGGAAGAAAAATCTTGTTTTGACGAGGGGTATCTAAACCATGGAGAAAGAAAGAAGATGAAGATTTTGATATTTTAGTGAATAGTGATGATAAGGATGAAATTTAGGTTAATTAACCTCCCCAAGTCCACGAAAGCACTTACGGGGAAAGCAGGCGAAGATAGAGGTTATCGGACAGCCTGCTTGATCTAACTTAACAATTGCCCGGTTATTCCTCTTAAATTATAAATGTAATTTGGCTCAAAATTTTAGGAAATAATATTATCGTCGAAATAATTGCATACTATCCCAGGTCCGCGCCGACGAAAATTTTTTTTTTTTTTCGTCACGGGTTATGCAATTATAATTTAGTTCCAAGCTATTAAACATTTAATGGTTTCACATATATTTTCTTAAAATCATTAGCCTATATAAGAGATTTTACATGGTTTGGATGATTATATAGTCATAATTGAGTTTAAATAAGTAAGCATATCTAATGATTTTTACATATATATTCATGAAATCATTAGCCTATATATATAATAAGGTTTTGAATGGTTTGAGATGATTATATAGGCATAATTTAGTTTAAACCATTAAGCACATTTAATGGTTTTCAAATATATATTCTTGAAACCATCCATTAGCTCATATAAGAGGTTTTGAATGATTTGAGATGATTATATAGACATAATTTAGTTCAAATCATTAAGCACATTTAATGGCTTTCACATATATCTTCCTAAAATTATTAGTCTATATTTTGAATGATTTAAAATATTTATATAGATATAATTTAGTTGAAATCATTAAGCACGTCTAATGGTTTTTACATATATCTTCCTAAAACCATTAGTCTATATAAGAAGTTTTGAATGATTAGAAATGATTATATAGACATAATTTAATTCAAAATTAGCTACTAAAGTCATTATTTACTTCCTAAGATTTTTAATCATACTAAATTGTTAAACAAATTAAATTGATTAACTATATCAAATGGTTTTAACCATGCACTTTCATGAAACCATTACCCAAATAATTATAAATAATTTAGTTCAAAATTACATACTAACATTATTAATTACTTATCAAGGTTTGATCATACAACACCATTATCCAAATAATTAGACATAATTTAGTTCAAAATTAGATATTACCACCATTAATTACATATCTAGTCAAACCATCTTAAGACCACGATGACTATGATGAGGTCAAAGTACTAAACACAGGTTTCCATGCAAAAATAATTATATATGATGATAAACTTACCATAATTAGAATTTACGTTAATTTGATGTTAGAATATCTTTCTTTCCAATTTAATTAATGAAACTTTCTTTCGTCTTGTATTTTAATAATTAATTCTTTATTAATTACTTTTTATATACGTTATGAAAAATTATAATAACATAATATTATGAAATATTTTTAAAAACAAATCTAATGATATCAATTTTATATTTTTTTGTTAGTGAATAAAAATTAATTTGTGGTCAAAGCCTTGAGACGGAATCTTAAAGCGTTACTAATTTGAAATGATGGGAGTAATGAACAAACTAAACAATAATTTTAGTACATGTCACAGATTGAGGTCATTTTGTCATCATTTTTTTTATGCGTGTTTGTGTATGATCGGCCAACTTTGTCTTCATTGTTTTAGTTATTTTGAGGATGCTTGAAGCCTTGAACAATGACGCCTCAGCCCTCAAGCATGTAATAATAAGTTATTATTAGAAGTTAAAATATTCAATTAAGTTTGAAGCCTTTGAATTTTGTGTGGTTTTCCATTAAATTAAAGTACAGCACATGTTAAATGTGCAACAAACCTAGTGTCACGGGTTTGTGATTTATATTTGAGTTGAATGTATTAACTCATGTGTCCTGATTTATGTGGTGAAGTAGTTTCGTTAACGGGTTGTGGGTTATGAAATTTGGGTTAGGCTTTATGCATAGTGCATAAGATGGCTTATAATACCATAACCGGACCTCAAATATCATATATACAAATATTTTAGTAGTTCAAAATTCAAAAATCTAACCATTAAAAGTCAAAATTGAATAATCTTTTTGAAACAAAGACACTATCAAAATCAATAAAAGAATCCTTTGCATGAAATCAACCATGGCTACAACAGAATGGGCTTTTATAGCCGAAGGGGATTGACACATGAGGAAGCTGCAATAATTCAGCATCAAGAATTGCCAAATCACAATTAAAATCCCCATAAATAATTTTTTTTCCTTTGTCACTCAATAAAATATTTTCAATAAAAATCCATATTTTTTTTATTGATTTATCACTCATCAAACAAACCATGGCTCAAATAAATAATATAGAAAAATTATACATTAACCCAGACTAATTATTGAATTTTGCGTAGCCAAATCAAGGTTGAATTTTGAGAACTTAGATATTTAAACGTGTGGAGCAGCACATGGAGTTTAACTATTAGTAAAATGACAAGATTGTCCCTATCTAATACTAACCATTAGATCTAAAATTATTAATAAAAAGATGATCGAATGGTTGAGATTGATTTAGTAATAAATATCAAGAAAAAATCTTAATATCATAAGGCTAACTCGTTGGGGTGAAATTCGAACTAGAAACCTTTTATAAAATTGTCAAAAACTTAACACTGGAGCAACAGAGGTAGTTTCATAGGCAGTACCTCCAACGCTCCTGTGTAATCTATCTGTGCAGACTCTCTTTCGTTTATTATATTAATATATGGCTTATCTATCAAAAAACAAAATTGCTAAACTCTAGAATAGTGCATCACAAAAATGTTAGGTGACTTGTAAACTTATAAATCACAAAATTTCAAAATTTATGACGTTCACACACTAAACTCTAGAAGTTACGGACAAAAATATCAATTATACTAATATAGGAACCTTAACCCTCAGAAGAGGTAATCATTTTCAGTCTTTTGGGTGCATAAACCAACCTCTGAGGATAGCGGTCCTAACTTTCTAGTTGACCATCTCTAATCACAAAATTTACATAGGCAAATTGAACACAATTTTTTTAATTAATAATGGATTTTTGATCCGTAATATATATTCCACAAATAGCCACTTTGATTTTCTCAATTAGTGGACGTCTTGTTATTGTCTCCATCACATGAATTGACCATTTTACCCTGTTGGAATTCATTTATCTCCCACTATTTGTAACTTGTGTTGAAGGAGGAGTACATGGTGGGAACGATGAAGGGTGTGTAGCTGATCTTGTGAGGAATGACTTCTGCTTTTCATCAGCAAAACAAAGAATAGATTCAGCACAAACGTCAACTGCAGAAGGGGGGCGTTGAGGCTTGAAATCAAGAAGCTTTGAGTACTCGTTCAAGAGGTGAAACATGTAATCATACACACGATCCATACTTATTGACTCCATTAGTGCTTCGGCTCCTTTGCCAAGTTGTGTTGCCTGTTATCAACATCCAATTTAATTTTTAAGGGAAACTTATAAGTCACCTAATAATATTTAAATTTCAGATGTCGCGGTGTAAGCCGTGGCCTAATGTCTGATGATATCTGCTTGGCTGGCTTTTTTATATCAAAGATGCCGAGGTTCGATTGCGGCGGAGGTATATTATATATCTTCGCCGGGTTTAAATCTTGTATTTATGTAGGATTTTCGAGGCGTTCTTCCAGCCAACCAACGCCCCACTTTGTTGGAATTAGCGATTCACGTGGGCTTAGGTGCTGATATGCAGGCGAAGAAATTAGTTCGTGAGTGCTTGGTGCAATATCAGGTAGTACTAAGACAGTAGTTCGATTCATTACAGCAGACTTGATATAAAATGAGTTGTTTAACTTTTAGACTTTAGGTTCCCATTACTTAGCTTAGAATTTAATTAATATTTGATATCGTATGTAATTTGTAATTTTTATTGTTAGAGGAAAAAAAAGATATCTCGGTATATGAGTATGCTCTATTATTTTTTGTTAAACCGACCAAATTATTTTAGATTGTTTTATCAAAATAATTGAATGTGTCAAATTAATTAAGACGTATTCCAAAGTCTAACTAAGATTGTGACACACTTACAAAATAAAAATCATACAATTATTTATTTCGATAACATGCATATGAATTAAATTTTGACTTTGAACATAACAAGTATGTTATTAAATTGAACTTTACCTTACTGCATTTTAATGTTATTTCTAAATGTTTACCTTCCTCAAGCTCCAACTTCAATGATTGTTATCTTCTCAACCTTTTTAGTTTAAAAGTTCTTAAACTATTTATCGATTACTATCTATAGAAACAAAATTTTGATTCGTACGTAATGTATGCTCTTCTATTATAAGTCCATGTAGTCATTATAATAATAAATAATTATAAACATACATTATGATGGATGCAATCAGATAATCAATATTATAACCATGTTATATACTGTATATTGAATATGAGAGAAGAAAAGGTTGAAGGAAGTATACGTACCGCAGATGTGTGGGAGTTACCCCAGTCAACCACTGCCTTAATGCGACGGCATAATCCCTCATCAGGAATGATTTTAATATAGTTTTTATTCTCCACAAGTCCTCTACTAAAAAAATCTGTGTAATTTGGAGTTATTATTAATGGTACTGAACGGCATGAGAGAATATACTTCAAGCTCACAGACCAAGCGAACCCTTCAGCATAAATCTTGTACCTACATGATTACATAATACTTGTCAACTTAAAATTGAGCAAACATTAAATGTTTAATTTATCTAGTGATAGGAAATCAGAAGTATTTATTCGATAAACTCCCTCCAATCTTAAAAGATCGTCCTAGTATTAATTTTTGATGAATTGAATTTTTAATCTTTGAACTCAAATATATTAAAGATGTGTATAAAAAAATGTATCAAACATTTAGTATTTTAACATACTACAGTACTTTACTATTACAAATATTTTTTATTTAGTTCAAAATTGGGTGTAAAAATAAAGACATCATTGTTTGAAAGTGTGATCATTGAAAAAACATATTGTATGATCTTTGATTGATGGAGATAGTATCTGTTACCAAATATTAACATCTTCCAACACATATGATCAAATCCTCAATTAAATAGGAAAGAGAGATAGTCACAACATCGTTACAAGTTAGGGTGCTCTAGAACGCTTTAATTTTTTCGCAAACTTTCTGTTTAAGTATATAAATAACATTAATATTCCCTCCATCCGAAAATGTTTGAGATGTTTGCTTTTGCACACAGTTTAATAATCATTTGAATTACTTTTTCATTGTCAATTTGTTCCAATTTTATCATTCACATATTAATCAAAGTAAGAATATATTTTGAGATTTTCATAAAAGGAATATAATGCAAAGAAGAATTTTTATTATTTATTTAAAGGGTACAAAATAAAACTCGATGTAGAGGAAAATTCCTTAGTGTACAGGTTTTATGAAATTGAAGAGGATCGACTGTCCAAATTATAAGTCCCTGGCGTTTGGTGACGGTTGTGAAATGTAAACTGCTTGGCTTGATTTGATCTTGATAGGAGCTTAGTATGAGCTAGAAGCGATTTGAGCTTGATTTGACTTGATTTGGCTTTGATAGGAGCTCGTGGCGAGGCTGGATATGTCACGAGGTCTTGATGGGCTGCAGATCTGGACTTGGATATAGTCCGGGCGGGGAGCATAGCGTATTTAAGGTGTTGGTTGTCTTGAACGTCTTGGGTTTTGGACTTGATCTCGGTTTATGTCGGGAGCGATGAACTGCTATGCATTAATACTTATGATTATTGGGGCTTCGCGTATGGTGGGACTTAAGTTACATAATCCAAGTGGAATTTGGTAGCCGTGTAAGCTATTGACTCGGTGGGACTTAGTAATTTGATATGCTACTTGTTTTTGTGAGACTTGAATGTCCATTTCGTGAGTTGTATGGGTGATAACAAGCGAGTTATTGAATCGATGTCGACATGCTTACAATGGCATAGCGAACTTTGTTGTTCTAGGGTGGGGCTTAGTAAGATTTGGCCTCACTTGAATTTGATTTAAGGCTATGAAGCAATGTCTTTCTTGGAACTTTGTCTGCTTGACTTGCTTGAACTTTGTTGTTGAGTGATGATCGGGTATGAAGGTGGCTTATTGACACTTGTTGATGATATTGATCGCTCAGAACTGAGGGCCTTAGTAGCGTGTTTCTGCATTGAATCAGGCTATATATGAATTTGACGTTCGGTGTACTCCTATATCTAGAACTTGATGAATCAAACAGGGGATTTTTGGTGTTCATGCAAAGATTTCTGAATAATTAGGGGCTATTTAGCTTGTTCTGAATATTCGAGCGTTCTTGATAAATCAATGTCAGATTCTGATCAGATTTTCCTTCAACTTCAAGAATTACTGTGTTTGTGCAATAATTCCACCTTAGGAGCCTTTTTTAGGCTGCTCGGGATGTTTTCCAGCCACCAAAAAAATGGGTATTCTTGCCGGTGGTTTAAAGATTTAGCAGAAATCAGGATATTTTTCTGTATTTTCTCGGTGTTTTTTGTTTATTTTATGGATGAAAAGGGATGAAATTTTTAGATAATATATGGGGGGTATTTATGGGAACACGAGCTTGAATCACTACTGGTGGTTGGTTTAATTTCGGTGGATCATTTATCTTGAGTGAATTTTGAGACGAAGATCTGAGGCAGTCGAAATTTTTAGGAATTGAATTTTCCTCCATGTATTAATATGGAGCTTTATTTTGAGATAAAAGCAAGGTTAATATAACTTTAGGTCGAATCGTTTCATGTCGGTATGGCACTTGGAACTTTATTTTAAGCCCCGGATTCTTCTGGCCGTTTGAGCCCGAAAGTTTTGGAGAACTTCATTTTAACTCTGAGGGCGATTTCATCTCAATAAAAGCAGAATTTAGGCTCGAACCTAAATTTAATGTTCATTTAATTCGAACTTAATTTGTTGGAAATCAATGAAAAATTGATTTGTTTTATTATCTTTTAATTTGCGACGATTGTGTATCCAATTCATTTACCGGGGTTGGTTAATGTGATTCTTTGGAACTTAGTGTTCACCTTAGTAATTGTATATTGCAGTGTGCGTTCTCATGATAATTTAAGGGGTTATGAGCGATTGCTAGATCTTACTCATTAATCGTTATAATAATAATAGTAATTGGTCGATTATTATTATTATACAACTTACTATTATTTGAGCCTAGAAGGTCACACACATACAGTGATATTCAAATTATATTTCATGCATGAAATTCGCAGAACTTATAGAATTGAGAGAGATGTATCAAATATATATTGATGAACATCAATTGGTTAAACTTAAAGTTATTTGATTAAGTTATTTGATAATTGATTAGATTCTTATTTTAATTGAAACATTAAGTTAATTAAAATAATAGAAACTGACTATTTCTTGACTTATTATTTGATTAGAAGCACATAACGATCGATTAAGTTAACGAGTTAAAGCGAGTTCTTGCTTGAGTTCTTTAGGGTGAAAATTAACCAAATCGTATTTAAAGAACAAGGGTTTTCATATGATGGGGAAATCGAAACCATGCCTCTCTACACTGGGCAAGTAAGCCCCCTCCCCGCTGGAAAAGTTTTCTCTTCCATTTTGTTCCTCGACAACTCTGAAATTGAAGCTACCGAATTTGATTCCTACTTATTAATGTCCCCAGAGGGCATCCGCTTTTGGTGTTGGGCAAGCGATTGGAGAGCTTTTGCAGGGATTCCGTGAGACATTGGCTTAGGAGATTGATTTCATTCGTCTTAAAATTCTGATGTAAGAAGCTTCTTTTAATTAAATGTATTGTGTGTTTTAGATTAATATATGTCATTTGAGGATCAGGGATGTGTCGATTTGGTGTCTTATCGCGGTGTAAATTAAATGTCTTAGATTAACACTATTGCTATCTTTGTTAACAGGAGTTTACATTAAATTTAGGGTTCGTCGAGCGCAACCAACAGCATTTGTTTAGTGGCTTGATTTAATTAATTTTAATTAAGTAGTCTTAATTATTTTAATTATTTGTTAATAAATTTTCACTGTCTAGAAAATCTCCCAAACAATCTGGGATGGATGGAGGAATTGATGGAGGGAGTAGTAAAATTAGTGGCAAAATTTGTAATTACCAAAGAAAAGCAAGCCAAACTAAATCTCTCGAAATACAAAACCACAAACACCATCTTTCTTCCATCATCTTCGATCTTCTCTTTTCCATGTTTGCGTACATACAATCCTCTTTTTCTTTTCCTTTTATATTAACTTATCGAACTCATCAGATTCTAGCTTATGGTTTAGTTTTTATTCTATTTCTTCTCAATTCGAGTTTAATTTTTTCAATTACTTGGTTTCAGTTAAACTTTATTTGAATAATAAAGTTAGGAAAGTGCCGTTATATTTGATTCCTCAACTATGAATTCATGTTGTTATTTTTCTTTCAATTATTCTTTAATGGGTTTTTGAGGGAAGTAATATTTGAATTTGGATCCACATTAGTAGGTTGCTTAGATTCTCCCTTTGTGTTTATTGGTCCAAGATTATTTGTATTTCTAAGAATAATATGGACATTTAAGATGTTGAAACTAAATTTGGAAGGTTGTACTCAAGGAGTAGAGTTATTGCCTTCCTCGAGGTGTGGCTGAAATAAATTAGATAGAATACACAAAATTATTTCATATATTACATAAAATTATTCACATATTTTGGTACACACTAGTAAAGGAGGCTTTGCGATCTGCTTTGTCATCTGTCAGTTCTCAAATATTTGATATATTTTTATGTTTAATTTCAAAATCATTCGAAAACTTTGTAAACTTGCACTCTTTGGGATTTTTTGTAATTATTTTATTTTTGAAAGGTGCGCTGATCATGAATACTTCTTTAATTATATTATTAAAATTACAATATCAATCAATAAAATCAATATTTGATAATTAAATATTTTTTGTAAAATCAATAGTATCAATTTTATAGTACGATCGGGTTAATTTTATGTATAATATTTGTTTTATTTTGTAGTATATTTTATTTCAACCGTATAATATTATTAATATTACTTAAATTCTTAATATATATTATTCTTAATACATATTTAAAAACATAACGATTTTTACTTCTTATTTGTGTTTTACTTTAGTTTGACCAATTTGTTAGTACTGTAATGAAGGGAAAGTTTTGAATTGTAAGATACATTAAAATTTGCATTAAAATGTGTGGAAAGTCAAAATTATCTTAGAAAATAGAATCGAAGGAGTAACATTGTTTGAAAAATCAAATAAATTTAATAATAGGATTAACATTCAAAATTTCATTATTCAAATAATCAATCAAACACAATTACATTTGAGGAAGAGATGATTAATTTCAAAAAATAAAAAATCTTAATTTAAACTACTTTGTCCAATTAATAAAAGATACAATTATTACATGGCACATTAATGACATATATTTTGGTACACATGTTCATAATGTACAAAAATTTATTTGGAATATTATTTCTGTTTCTATTTTGAACAATGATGGCTTTTCATTTTCAATAGATCCCAATGAATTTAGGATCACGGGGAATGGGATAATATTTGTCCGCCTCTCTTGAAATGGTCTATTTGTTTAGACATGATTCTTGGAGTCGTATAACATAAACTTAAACGGAATAAGCCTAATGGCTTAAACGAACATACTATGGCATCCTTGAATTGGGTCCTGCGAGAACCCGAATGAAACTCCACTCGATTGGAATACTCGAGGTTTTGATTATGAATCATACGATAAGTGTGAATCCTGTCTTGGGCAAAATGACTAAAATGCCGCCGCTCTACATACAATGAAAGGGCAAGTGATTTATTGGGGATCATCTGTGGCTGATGTGTGTGTGGGCCAATGAACATGCGCAAGAGGAGGTTATAACTACTTCGTACATTTCTTGATTCACGTTAGATACGGTTTTGTGTATCGTGTCTGTGAGCTCACGAGTCCTTTGAGAAATTCAAAGGAGTTCCAAAATGAAGTACAAAACCAATTGAACAAGACATTAAAAAGATTCTCGATGCGATAGAGGTAGAGAATATTTGAGTCACTAGTTCAATACTTATCTTAGAGAGTGTGGTATTGTTTCTGAGTAAACTCAGCCTTTGAGGAACGCCTGACATAATGGCGTGCGAAGGAATCGAACCCTTCTTGATTTGGTTCGATCTATGATGAGCTATCCCAATCTCTTTGGTTAATTTGTAGGGATATGCACTTCCAGCGCCATACTTACCTTAAGCAGATGTCCAACAAAGTCGTGGAAAACTCCCGTGAGCGTAGTTTGGAAGATTCCCCAGTTGGGTTTCGAGTTTGGGGTTAGAAGCTTATGTTAAAGAGATTGAGAAGGATAAACTTGCGCCCAAATGCGAGAAATGTTGTTTCATAGGATATTCAAAGGCTTGGTTGGTTACTACTTACACGAGCGTAGAGAATAGAATCTTCGTTTCTAAAATAGGAGCGAATATGCGTCGGAAGGACTAGAAGTAATGGTGTTCGTGCGATGAAGCTCGAGTTGATGAAGTCGATGTCGTGCATCCCAATGCGAAGCATCGGCGCACCACAAGTGGTACCTTGCTTTCATAGAAGATCGATTCTTGATCCACGAAATTTGTGGAAGAACCAGCCCTTAGGAATCAATAGGGATGCTTCACGAACCCAGGCGTTGGTATGGTGAAGCCTTAACCATTGAAAGTAGCCAGGCCCACTTCTTACAAGTGATGAATAACGAGATCTTGACAAATGGCAAATAGCCATGCAATCTGAGATGGATTCTATGTACTTGAACAAGATTTGGATCTTTTTGAATTTACCAGATGGGGTTCGCCTTATTGAATGTAAATGGATATTTAAGAAGAAACATGATAAAGACGGAAAAGTCGATATTTTCAAAGCTAGACTTGTAGCGAAAGGTTTCAAACAAGTTCACGGCGTGGACTATGACGAAACTTACTCGCCAGTGGCTATGCTTAAGTCAATCCGGATAATCTTAGCCATTGTTGCATTTCATGAATATAAAATATGGCAAATGGATATGAAGCGCTCTGAATTGAAAATTTATAGGAGGACCGTGGCCATATGGTACAACCTCCGGGCTTTATGTCTAAATGACCTAAGGTATACTTGCGTTGCAAGGTCCATTTATGGTCTTAAGCAGGCATCTGCACTTGGAATCTACGTTTTGATGAATCAATCAAAGATTTTGGTTTCATCAAGAACGAAGAAGAATCTTGTGTATACAAGAAGGTAAGTGGGAGTTATGTATCATTCATAGTCCTGTATGTCGATGACATACTTATCATTGGAAATAATGTAGAGTTACTAAACTCAGTCAAAGGATTGAATTTGTGTAAATGTTTCTCAATGAAGGACTTAGGCGAAACACAATATATACTTGGAATAAAGATCCTTTGAGATCGAGACGGAAAGGCGGTGGACTTTGTCAAGATACTATGTGAATAGGTCTTGCCAAAGGTTCAAAATGAGTAATTCTAAGAAGGGTAATCTCCCCCATGGACATGGGTTCAACTCAGCCGAGGCAGGTGTCCCACTACTAGTGTTGAGATGAACAAAATGAAGGATGTACCTTCTGACATTTATAGGATCCATTCGTGTATGTCATGTTGTGCGGCTAGACTGTGTCTTGTCATTTGAGTGTAACGGTAGATGCAGGCTAATCAGTAGAAACCCAGCTGGATTGCAGTGAAGAGCATCTTGAAGTATTTGAGAAAGAACTGAATGCTTTCTTGGTATATGGTGGAATGATGAGTTAGTAGTTACTTGGTACACGATGCCGGTTTGAAGCGGCGAGAGGCGACTATCATTCGATGCGGATATGTATTTTTGTCAGCCGGTGGAGCGATATCTTGGAGGAGTTCAAAGTATTGTTGATGATTCTACCCGCTGAATGCAGAGTACATCGCGGCGTCACAAAGCATTGAAGCATGTTGGATTAAGAAATTTGTGGTGAGCTAGGTGTAGTACTGGCGTTGAAGACAGTGGAGATTTGCTTTGTGGCAATGCGGGCGATAACTCAAACTAAGAGAGGCTTGAGCAGCATCACAAATCTAAGCACGATTGCCAAGAAAATATCACCTAATTGAAGATATGCTTAATAGAGTGATAAGTATCTTCAAAACAACAGAGGCCAATCTGGACGACCCCTTTACCAAACCACTAAGTAAGGCAAAGCATGATGAGCATGTAGCAAACATAGGTCTTAGACAAATGTCGCAGTGGTGTTAGGTTAAGTGGGAGTTGGTATGTATCTATTATGTTATGTGAACAAATATTTGAATATTGTTCTTACCGTATTCTAGTATACTTCTTTATTACGTCTATATGTTTCAAATTTTATATGATATACATGTATTGTATCTCGATGAGTGAAAAGTTAAATTCCTTGAATTTAGTATTGTGTTTTTTTTTTTTTCTAGAGAAAGCTGACATAATTGTTACCTCTTGACCTAGAAAACATAGGATAGCAAAAGGCACTTGGTGAATCAGCGATAGTTAGAGGCGACAAGCATCATGACTAATGGTGATTGATTAGTGATCCAAGTTTGATCGCGTTAGGCTGAGGACTAGATGAATATTAAATTCTTGGGTCTATGGTGAGAGATGGTATGACCGAAGCGAATTCATAGAAGATATGTATATACGTAATGCATGATGTTTATTTAGAATTTTAGGTTCAACAATTCTTTGAACTACGATTATATAACTATTTGTGTTGTAACCTAAGCTGCATCTTTTGGCCCCATGACGAAACGTCTGCGCTTAGCGGGGATTATAGCGGCATATGTTAGATTCGCGCGATGAAATATACTTGATAGATGTTGATATATTGGGGAGGGATTTATCCGTCCTGATATCTGAGGAGAATCTACACTTGCGGTTAGTCTTGATTGGTTTATAGGGCACAGCCATAAAAGCATATTCGGTTAAATACTCGAGTAAAGAAAGTTTTGGGTGTTTGAGACACAAATCTTGTAGTTCGTCACATTGGGGAATCGCGTGTTAAAGGAATTTGGCAAAGGTAATCGTCCTAGAGGCGAGTCAGTCTTTGGAAAATCAATGAAAAATTGATTCCCTTTTATTATGCCCGTTCGACAGTGTCATTCATTTACTAGGTTGGATAAACATATGATTCTTTGGAACTTAGTGTTCACCTTAATTGTATATTACTAGTGTGGGTTCATGTGATAATTTAGGGGTTATGGCTGATTACTAGATCTTACTGCATTAATCGTTATAATAATAATATGTAAAAATAAATTGTCGACTTCGTTAATTAATAAATTAAAATGTGGGATTATCAAATTGATTAACGTAAAAATTTAGGAAAACCACTTTGCATATTTTATATGCGATAAATGTTAAGTTTGGGTAGTTATAGTAAATTGATTGCATCGAAAGGTCAATTCTCATCGGAATTCCTCGTCTTTTCCCTTTACCAAAGCGACCCTTAAATAAAAAACAAAACAAAAACAAACAAAAAGAAGAAAATCAGAATATCCGTCTCCTTTTTTCCCCATGGCCTTGAACCATCCTGCCACTTGAAAATTCTTTCGGTTTTCTCCGTTTCGCAAGCTTTGGACCTCAAATTTCTTAGAGTTTCCCTAAATACGTCTCTTGGGTTGAAGGTAAAAAGTAGAAACTTTTGTGTATTTCTCGAGTTTCGACTAGGTTGACTTTTGGGTTTTCGATTTTTATTGCTTAATTTGATTCTTGGGCTTTAAATTAGTTGTTCTTGAGTTGAAATTACGTGTTTGGATGAGAAATTTGGGACGTTGACTTTTTGGAATTTTAGTTTGACTTCGGACTTTTGGGATTAATATCGTATATAATTATTGTCTAGGCCGAAATTATAGTATAGGAGATTATAATAATCGATTTTAGGGGTAGAAAAGTGTTGGAAAAGTTGGGTTGACTTTTGGGTTGACTTCGGGTTTGACTTGGTCGAAACGTGTTAAAATGATATAATTATGTTTTTGGACTTTTATTATAGTTGTTTAGAGGTGAAATTGTGGTTTAAAAGTTGTTGGATGAGTATATGTTGAAGTGGTTTTTATTAGTTTATGTAGTAGTCGGAGTTTGGGATTTGAGTTATTAGAAATGGATCAATTAGTGGGGAAGAGTTAATAAGCTGGGATTGATTAAATTGTTTAAGGTGTTAGTATTTGGGTTAGTGCGAGGACCGATAATGTAGGAGTTTGGGGATTAGTTACTGATTTTGTGGATTTAGTCTCTTGTTGAAGTTTAACTAGTAATATTTCACCTAAAGTGGCTAATGGGTATTAAAGAGGTTACAAAGATAATTTATAACAAATTAGTAGTAATTATTACTTTAGGTGTTTTCTTAGACTAGGTAGCAAGGAAAAGCTTAACGGATCGATTGGCCCCTTACGGCACTAGTGAGTCTTAGCCAAGGTGGGATTTATCACTGTTTGATAACATTATTTTATTTGGTGAAGTGTAATTAAGTGATATGTGATTGTGTATCGTGTTATGAACTTATCTGTTGGTGGTTATTGAATTTGTGAAAATGTTGAGTTGTTTTGATGGTGTGTTGGAATACATTATGGTAGTATGTTCTATATGGGAATTGTTCGCTTGGGTATATTAGCAAGCCACATATTGAGGGATATTTGTGTTATTGTTGCTTTGTTGTTATTCTATCACAGTTGTGCTAGTTCTAACTTTGTGATGTTGGTTGAGTCGTGTGTAGTTTGTGTTGTCATGGTTGGTATGTTGGTGTGATGTTGGTTGTTGGTCGTATTTGGTTTCATATGAAGTGGCCACGCATGTTAGGATGTGTGGGCATGTTGGGAGTCGCGTATGCCGGATCGTTTGTACATAGGGTGTATTTTGTGATATTATTATATGGGTGATCGAAGGGTGAACTGTAGGAGAAAAGGATATGATATGATGTTATGGGTGAAGGTAGGCTTTGCCGGGAAAAGGATATGATATGATATTATGTTATATTCGTGGTGAGCCGCCGGAAGAACGAAGAGAAATTATATAAATGTGGATCTGATTATTGTATTTTTAGTCTTCGTTGTGTTGACATTAGGTGGATGTATTTAACGTCACAGAAATGGAAGTAATGTCATGGTCTTTGTTACAATGCAGTGCATTTATAAACGTTATTGTGTTATAAGCTGTTGTGATGAACTTATGTGTTTTCGACGATTATATGTATGCTATCTACAGGTATATCAGGTAGAATAACGTAGGTTGAGTCCTTTAAAATGTGTAAATGTTGTATTAGTTACTATTGTGACGCTATGAATACTTAGTTATTCTTTTACCATATATATATACATATACTCTATCGCTATATTTTTTATCTCTTTGTGTGTCTCGTTCGGATAAATTGCGGCTTGCTAACCTCAGTTAGGGTGCCGCGTAGCGGTTGAGTTCGTGAGTATCCGGGGATTTTACTTATGTGAGAGACGGGTGGCTAGGATCATGGCCGATGTTATTTGTTCTCATTCATTTTTCTTATGTACTCAAATTTCGTATTTTGGTTTTGGCTTTGAAAATGTATTAACTATATTATGAAGTATCTTGGTTTTGAAATTTCTATGAGTTGCATTTTGGGGATTTGTTTAGATGATGCCCCGATGGTTAAACTCTGTAGGGAAATGTAATACCCGACATAAAAATGTGTGTGTGTGTGTGTGTGTGTGGTGTGTGTGATATGTTTGATAAGATTTGATTGGTACTACTTTCATGCCGTCGAAATGCTTCTTTTTGGGCTGTCACATAAGAGCTCCGTTGTTAGCGTGCTTGACTTGGGAGCCAATTAGGATGGAGCCAGTGGGAAGTTTCGGTGAGCACGTGAGGTGAGGTCAAGGTCTTTGGAAAGACTGGTGGTGGTTTGGTAGGTCGTCAAATCTAATAGCGTCTGGAGCCGGTGAGCCGAGAGCGAGGGGCTGAATGGATCGGGGAGCGGGCCGTCCGGAGCTGTGGGATCTAAGTCTTTATGCGGCCTAAAGTGTGGGACACCTCTTTGAGGGCCGTAGGAGCCACCTACAGAAGTCTCGCGCGGATTAGTGCGATCACCCAGATGTGTTTGTGGCTCACGAGGACGTTGAGTATTTAAGTGGGGGAGGTTGTAATACCCGACCGTAAAGTATGCGTGTGTGTGTGTGATATGTTTGATAAGATTTGATTAGTGCTACTACGTACCGTCAAGATGCATGTCTTCTTTTGAGCTTCGTCCTATAAGAACACCATTGTTAAGCGTGCTTGACTTGCCAGGGTAATTCTAGGATGAGTGACCCAATGAGGAGATTTCTCGGTGAGCACGTGAGTGAAGGGCCGAAGCGTCTTGGAAAGACCCGTGGTGGTTTGTGAAGGCGGTCCGTCGAATCTAATAGCGTCTTGGGCACGTTGAGCCGGGCGGGCATTACGAAGCGTTTTGAGGCTTTCAAACTATTTTGCTTTTATCAGGCTACGGTTCTACTGATTTTTCAAACAGGTTATTTTGCGTCAACCATCGTATGGTGACTTAGATATCTGAGGTTGATAAACGACTACAACACCGAGGCGTCACGACTCGAGGCGGGTAGACCATAATGGTGATCAATTATTATTATTATACAACTTACTATTATTTGAGCCTAGAAGGTCCATATACATCTGATGATATTCGAATTATATTTCATGCATGAAATTAAAGAGACTTATAAGTAGAGAATGTATCTTTTAACATATATATTTGTCAAATTTATATTGATGAACATCGATTGGATTTAAACTTACTGGGACATCAATTAAGAATTGATTCATAACTTGATAAGTTATTCGATAGTGACTTCGTTAGTATTTTAATTGACTTGTCGAGTTAATTAAATGGAACAAGTCACTAGTGACTCATTATTTGATTGGGGGCCATAACGAGTGCGGTTAGTTAACGAGTTAAGGCCAGTTTCTTAACGAGTTGGCTTGCTTGAGTGAAAATTAGCAAGCGGTATTTAAAAGCAGACAAAGGGTTTTCATATGATGGAATCGAAACCGCACTCTACTCTACCTAGAACCGTCGTCCTCCCCTTTGGAAGAGTTTCTCTTTCGTTTGTTCTCAACCCAACTCTAGCAAGTTCGATCTCTCGGGTCGATTCCACTCTGGTGTGTCTGATCTAGAGGGACATCCTTTTGGTGGACAAGCGATTAGAGGCTTTTTCTTGAGGGATTCCGCGTGAGACATTGGCTTAAGAGGTTGATTTCATTCGTCTTCATTGCGTGTAAAGAACTCTTTTATTCATATTGCATATTATGTGTTTTAGATTAATATGTCATTTTGAGGATCCGGGATGTGTGAATTTGGTGTCTTATCACAATTGAAATTCATACTAGATTCTAACACTATTTTCTCGAAAATACTTGTTCGAACGAGGGTTTTACATTAAATTTAGGGTTCGATCGAGAACCCTAGCCACTTGGCATTTCTTTAGTGGCTTGATTTAATTAATTTTAATTAAATTAGATAAAGTAAAAACCGGTAACGACTCGTTAATTAATAAATTAAAATGTGAGATTATTAAATTTATTTACGTAAATTTGGAAACCCACTTAATATTTATGTACGTTAATGTTAATGTTCGGAAGTTAGTTGTCGAGATAAGTTAAAACGAGAGGTATCGATCGAATAAAATGTTCGGGTTTTCACCGGTTGGACTATTGGGCTGACAATTTCTTATCTATCAATAAGCCCAAACCACCCAAACCAATTTCCCTTTCTTTTCCTCGGCCCTTGTTGCCGAGAAAAACTCTCAAAACATTTAGATCCTTAACTTCTTCCATTTCTCCTTACGTCTACCGAAGCTTTGGACCTCAAATTTTTGGAAACTTCCCTATAGTCCTCTCTACGTTTAAGGTAAAATGGTCGATCTTTTGAATATTTTTGGGAGGTCGCCGAGTTGACTCTTTTGTATTTTAGTTTTATTGCTCGATTGATTCTTGGGTTGTAAAATTAGTTATTTTAGATTTTGGGTTGACTTGGGTTTTTTTAGTAATATTATGGAATATAATTATTGTCTAGGCTTAAATTGTAATATAGGAATTGATAATGATCGATATTTGGGGTAGAAAGTGTTGTTATAGTTGAGATTGACTTTCGAGTGATTGCGGGTTGACTTTCTCTAAAATGTGGTTGATAGTATAAATATGTTATTGGACCGTTATTGTGATTGTTTGAGATGAAATTATGAGTTATAAGTGTTGAAGAAAATAAGGTTGAAATTAATTTTTAGTAGATTTTAGTGAAATGCTGAGACTTTAAGGATTAGGGTTGATAGTAATGGCTTAATTAATTGGAAAAGTTGAAATTTGGGTTGATTGAAATTGATTGGAAATGTTAGTAATTTGGATAAGGTATTGGCTGATTATGGGATTTAGTCCGGGTAGTGAAATTCGTCATCGTAGTTGTTATTGAAACATAATTAGCAATCTATACGTAAGTTGTCAATTTATAACTAAATTTGGTTGAAAAGTCAAGAATTAAATTAGGATAAGAGGGTTGAAATTGTTACGGTAGTATTATATTTTCGGATGTTTACATTTCAAACTGGGACGATAGGAGCAGCGTGAGGATGGAATTGATTTCTTGGCTAGTAGTACTAGCCAAGGTGGGGAACCCATCACTCGGTTGTTCTTGTTGGAGAATGAATGCAATTTTTGTGACTTTTAAAAATCACGTTGGACGTAGAAGTAGGTGTGGTGGCTTTATATAGTGGTTTCACTACAATGCAAGGTGTAAAGTGAAGTCATGAAACGTTGTTACTGCCTTGGAGGAATTACGTATGTAACCGTTCTAGTATAGCTAAATTGAATTCGGTTTGATAATATAACGATAATAATAATCGGGGAGCGGGGCCTTTGGGGCCTTAGAGTCTTGGGAGGTGTGAGTGGGCTCGAAGACTTCATTTTAAATTATACTATCTTTTGCACTCCAAAGGTTTGCGGACACTTTTCCACCTACTTAGTTTGGGATGAAGAGGCACAACATTCATGAAGTGCATTCGGGGAGGCTATTCTGACTATTAACTACTAGAGGAGTTAAGTAGCTAATAAGTAGTAAAGTAAATGGGTGGTTGATCGCACTTCTACGCTTTCAGCATATAGCGAGACGGCCAGTGGGTTGAAGACCTGAAAAAGCGAAATCATCCGCTCCTGGCAAAAATATTTTACGGTGAAAACTCACCTTCTCTCGATTCATTGAACAACATAGAGTGCTTCTAAAGCGTGTCGGTTATTCATTGTATCCACGGAAATCGGTTGCTCTGCAAAGTCTAGCACATACGGGTTGGGGCAATGCAGTTTAAGAAATTGTGTTCATGTGACCTTGGTTGATGTTTAGCTTGTTCGATTCCTAGCCAAAGTTCTCTATTATTCTTACGTATTTGACATTAACTTCTTCACAGTTACCTTGTATGTTTGAGTGAAGTATATGGTAATTGATCTTGGCTGTATACGTATTTAGATCGTTATAGTATGTTATTTGTAGGTGGTATTTATGTTTGAGTACATGTATGTTTGAGTGTAGGTCATTTGAGTATGTATATGTTTGGGTGTACTCAAGTTCGAGAATATTAATGTTATGGACGTGTACGTGAGTATATTTTTGTTGAGTATAGATGCTTTACTCTGAAATATGTTGCATCGTGTATATTATGAATGCTACATTGAGATTATTGTGTGATGTTTGTATGGTTGGTATTATATGTGTGATTTGTGAATTGTTTGATTTGAGATATTTGAGATGATGTGGGGTGTTCGAAGGGTGAGCCTGCCGGGAAAAGGATATGACGATGTGGGTGTTCGAAGGGTGAGCCTGCCGGGAAAAGGATATGTTGTTGTTGGGTGTTCGAAGGGTGAGCCTGCCGGGAAAAGGATGAAATGTTATATATGATGTTATTGTGGTTTTATTTTTCGTAAGTTATTTTATTGTTGTTGTAGTATGAACGTCGTGTTGTGAAATTTTGCTGTTTTACTCGTTTGATTATGTGATATGAGATCTGGGGTATGAGCGTGAGTTAACGTATTTGAATCTTCTATAATGTGTGCATTTATTGTATTGATTATTTACGTTATGATGTCTTGGATAGTTAGTATATTTCCGTGCCATTTATATATAAATATATCTATCTATCTTATCTTCACGTATATCCTTTATTGTGGCCTCGTTCGGATGTGGGTGGGTCCAATCAATTGATTCGTTTCCCACTAAGGCACATCGAGCTTACCTCTTTCCACTTGATTGAGTGCCATTGTGAGTCGGCAGAGTTCGTGGGTGTCCGTTGATTTACCTAGGTGAGGGACAAGTGGCTAGGATCCTCGGCAGTCATCTCTTTTATGATTTTGATGTACTCAGTTTTTACATTTTGTTTTGGGATGTTGAAATTGTAAACTATTTTGTGGAATATTTTGTGACTTGGTTTTGATGGAGTTTTATGCTTTGGGTTGTATTAGGTAATGCCACGATGGTTAAACTCGGTAGTACAACATTTAAATTTCGAAACTATTTTACCATTTTATCAAATTATCAAGTTTTATGGGTTGTCAAGCAATTGATTTTACGTGTCAACCATCATATAGTGACTCGGATATCTGAGTTGATGTGACTCCAACCTCAAGGGGCGTACGACTTGGTAGAATTCGTTACAATTATGGTGATAGGCGTAGGTTTCGTTTTAAGCGGGTTACGTGGTGTGTGTGTCTACGTCTAAAGTTTTGTAAAAAGTACACAATCTTGTGGAGTCTTTTATGAGTCTAAATTATTTTTATTTTCTTTCCGTAGACTGTCTGAGGATGCCACCGAGAGTTGAGTTGCGCGGTCGAGATCGTGGACCCGGTTAGTGGTAGAGGTGCTTCTAGAGTAAAGGTGGAGACAAGCATTGGTAGGGGTGATCTTTGGAAGGCCGGGGTGGAGCTGGGGCGAGGCCGAGCTCGTGGAGCTAGAAGAAGGGGGGGCGTGGTGAGGCAGTGGGCCGGCCCCGGGTCCCCGGAGGAGGTGTAATTCCTAAGAGTAGTCGAGTATGAGGATTTTGGAGGCGTGGGAGTGGCCGGGCGGCTGCGCGTCCGACCAGCCAGTGGCACTGGAGGCGGAGATTCGGGCCAGATTGCTAGGCGGTTTTCTGAAGAAGGACCACGCGAGTTTAAAGTAGTGCCGCGACACACGAGGAGGTTGCGTCGAATTCTTGGAAGCATTAGAATAAATTTCAACCCGATGGGTTTGGGAGATGAGTTGAAGGTGAAGTTTGTAGTATACGGTTGTCGGGAGGAGCTAGGAGGTTGGTGGAACCATGTCCGTTGGTGGCTGGGGGTGAGGATCACTTGGGCTGGGTCGGGGGAACTCTTTGACAAAATTACGTTTGGAGACTTCGTATGTATGCGATGGAGAGGGGTGGTTCGGATGCAACGGGGAGAGAGCGATTGATGGGTATGAGGGAGGTTTAGCGACTTGTGCAGTTGTTCGGGGAGTATGCCCCACCGAGGCTCTGGAGGATGGCGGGTTCGTCGAGGGCGAGATTCTGATTCGGTGAGGCATCTTGTTCACTGACAGTTTCACCGGTTGAGAATGCGGCGTTGCGGTGGAGAGGGACATAAGCGAGAATCCAAGAGGTGAAAGAGGGAGGTCTCATGTGGGCTACGGTCTGGAGTACGGCAAGGGGATTTCGAGAGAGGAACTTTCGGCGCCGCCTAGAAAGGGCGGAAACCATTCAATACCGTCTGTTAAACCTAGATTTTCGAGGGGCTTTACCGGCGTCTCGTCGAATAATTGTTTTTCACGGTGGTATTTCGGGTGTTCCGGCCGATGTGCATGTTCAGTGTTATTAGTGTGGGCAGAATGGGCCTGAGGCGGTGTCCCCAGGCGCGGAGGTGGCTGTGTTTCCGATGTCGGCGGCAGGCATTTGCAAATGTTGTCCTTGCTTATGTGGAGTGCAATTAGAAGCTGACCACTTACGTTTCGACCTGATTTGGGAGATGATCTCAGGCGTCGAGGTGGGCCGGGTTGGAGGGCAGCAGTGAGGGCGAGAATTTGGTGTGGTAGATCGTGGAATTTTAGCATGTAGCGATGTAATTGGAGTTGGCGCGAGCGGAAGGCTGATTAATGCGATCACGCCTTGTTGGAGGCACGAGATATTCCGAGAATGGTGGCGGGTACTCTATATTTACATGGTCTTGATGCTTTCGCTTATTTTTTTGATTACGGAGCCGCGCGCTCTTTTATATCTCTAGAATTTTACTAAAGACTATCTTTGAGTTCTGAACATACGAGTACCGTTGATAATAATAATGACACCGGTGGGGAGGTCGGTTGAGGTAATTGAGGTTTATAGAAATTGTCCCTTAAGTGTTGATAATCATGTATTAGAAGTGGATCTGTTACCCTTTGAGTTGGTGGATTTTGACTTGATTTTGGGAATGGACTGGTTGGGGAAACACCATGCTATAATAAATTATCACTTAGTAAGGGATTGTGTTTACTAGCGGTAGGCTACGGATTACGAATTGTTGGGGATAGGAGAGTTTTATCGTCTTGTGTGATCTCGGTGTTAGAAGCTCGTAAGTTATTGAACAAGGGATGTATGGAATTATTTGGGTTACGTAGCAGACTTGAGAGATGAACCCTAAGCGAAAATGTGGGATTGTGAAGCGAGTCGGATGTGTTTCGAAGATTTGCAGGACTACTCAGAGCAGAGAGATTGAGTTTTCGTCGAAGTGGTACCGAGAGCGGCTCCGATATCTATGGCACCGTGAGAATGGCTCCGGCAAAGTTGAAAGAAGTTGAACCTGCCTTGATTTGCGAGAGTTGTTGGAAAAGGATTTATAAGGCGAGTTATTATCGTAGGGTGCTCCGGTATTGTTAAATCGAAGAAAGAAGGAACGATGAGGCTTTGTATTGATTACCAGCCCAGTTGAACAAAGTGACTATTAAGAACGGTACTCGTTGCCAAGGATTGATGATCTTTGACCAAGCGAGGGATCTGAAGGTCTTTTAAAAATTGGTTTAATGCGGATATCACCGGTGTGAGAATTAAGGAAAGTGATATATCCAAAATCGGCGTTTCGAACAAGATCACGAAACACTTATGAGTTCTTATTGATGTCGTTTGGGTTGACAGAAATGCACTGCGGCTTTCATGGACTGATGAATCGTGTTTTCGGAGTTCTTGGATAAGTTCATTGGTTGTATTTATTGATGACATCTTAATCTATTAAAGAGTGAGTTGCAAAATGGTGAGCATTTGAGGAAAGTATTGGAAATCTTACGAGAGTAAATCGGTTGTCATAAAGTTTTCAAAGTGTGAATTTTGGTTGGGGAAGGTGCGATTCTTGCTGGGTCACGTTATGCTTTGGCGAAGGTGTCGGTGTGCACCCACAAAAAGGTGGGCGGTGATGAATTGGGAGAGGCACTTGAGTGTGTGAGTGAGGTGATAAGTTTCTTGGGTTTAGATGGATATTCTGAAGATTCATGAAGACTTTTAGTTGATCGTGCTCAGATGACCAAATTGACAAGGAAGGGTGTACGTTTGTTTGGGCGAGTGTGATGCACGTTGTTTGATGGTGAAGGAGATTGACTACGGCACAGTGTTGACACTACAGAGTCGGGGAGCGAGGGTATGTGGTGTCTGGTGATGCTTCGCATCGGGGGTTAAGGTTGCGTATTGATGCGAGAATGGGAAGGTGATGTATATCCGTCGACAATTGAAGAATCATGAGGAAGAATTATCCTACCCTTTGACTGAGTTGGCCGCGATTGTTTCGCTTTGAAAATTTGAACCTTGCTTGTATGGGGTCAATGCGGATATTTACAGACCACGAGTTTGAACTATAAACACCCGGAGGGAATTTGAATTTGAGGCAGTGGAGTTTCAGTGATACGATATGGCGATTGAATATCATCGGGAGAAAAGCAAATGTAGTGGCGGATGCCTTAAGCCGAGGAGGTGAAGGAGCCAAAGGAGTTGAGCAGTTAGGGGTAAACTTTGAGGTTGGAGGTGATGGATCGTTGTTGGCCTATGAAGGTGAGACCCGGTGTTGCTAGATAAAATAGGAGAGATGCAAAGAAAGGGCGGCGCGAGGCACAGTTGAAGCGAAAGCCGAGTAAATGCGAGTTTACGGTGAGGCGATGACGGTATTCTGCGTTTAGGAAGCGAGTAAGTTTGTGCCCCTTTGCCGACCCTAAAGGGAGGATATCTTGGATGAGGCTGTGATACTTCATATAATAATATGCATCCGAGAATCTGAAGATCATGCAGGAAATTTAAGGGAGAACTATTGGTGGCCGGGGAATGAAGAAAGAATTGCAGATTTTGTAGATTTGTCAACAGGTCAAGATTGACCATAAACCCTCCGCGGGGTTCTTTTAAGCCCTCACAGATGCAGAATGGACGTGGGAGAAGATCACCATGGAATTTGTGTTTGGGCTTCCGAAAACTCATAAAATAAATTATGGGATTTGGGTAATTGTGGATAGACTATCTAAGACCGCTCATTTTCTACATTCATGACAGATGGGCGGAGATTGGCCAAGATACGTGGATGGTGAGACTACGTAGGTGCAGTATTATTTCGGATAGGGATCTGAGTTCGCCGAGGTTTTGGGGAGGCACAGGAAGTGAGGGGCGAAAGGTCCATTGATGCTGCGTTTCATCCTCAAGCCAGACGGATTATCCGAGAAGCGATTAAGGCGTTGGAGGACATGCTACGAGGTTGTGTGTTGAGTTTTCTGCATTGGTTGGGATGAGGAGTTCTTGCAGAAATGGAGTTTGCTCTTATAATAACGAGTTTTGAAGAGCTAGCGTTGGGATGTATAGTTCAGAGCTTTGTATGGCGGGGTGTAGGACTCGATATGTTGGAATGAGGTAGGAGAAAGGAAGACTTATGAGTCTGAGTTGGTGGAGAGTTCGATAGAGAGGATAAAGGTGATACAACAACATTTGAGAGACTGACCACAGGGATAGACAAAAAGTCTGATCACGCCGAGTAGATTTGTCGTTAGAGGTGGGTAATGAGAGTATTTTTAAGATATCCCGTGGAAGGGTGTAATGAGGTTCGGAGAAGAGGAAGTTGAGTCACATTGTACATTGGACCGTTTGAAATCTTGACAAAGGTGGGAGGCGGTAACTAGTTTCTTTGCCTAGAAAGAGTGGAGAGGATTCATGATGTGTTCCGTGTATGCTTTTGCTTCGAGGAAATGCGTCTTGGGATGGTCGCATATCTTGGAGTTCAATAGGATGAGCATGGATGTGATTTGACCTGAGGAGGGACGGTGGGATCTTGGAATCAGAAGAGAAGGTCTTGAGGAATAAAAAGTGAAATTGGTAAAAGTTTTGTGGAGGAATCATCAGTGAGGAAGACAAATGGGGCCTTGAGGAGGATGAGGCTGTTACCGTTTGAGTTAGTGATCTTGGTTGTTTTTGATTTTTACCTTTCGTGGCATTTGAGTTGAGAATTTCGAGAGAAATTTTGTTAGGTGGGTAGAATGTAAAAACGTGCGACTTCGTTGATTAATAAATTAAAATGTGAGATTATTAAATTTATTTGCTAAAGTTGGAGACCGAAACTTAATATTTATATGCGTTGTTAATGTTCGAAAGTTAGTTGTCGAGATAAGTTAAAGCGAGAGGTATTGATCGAATTAAATATTCGGGTTTTTTACACGATTGGGCTTTGGGCCGACCCGATTTCTTAACTATCAGTAAACTGAGCCACTTTGAAACCCATTTCCACTTTCTTTTCCTCGGCATGACTACCGAGAGGAAAACTCTCAAAAAATTTGATCCTTCTTCCATTTTCTCGCCGTCTGCAAACTTTGGACCTCAAATTTTTGGAGAAGCTTTCCCTACATCGTAAAAGGTCCGATCTTGTTGAATATTTTAGGAAGTGCAGAGTTGACTTTTTGTTGACTTTTGTATTTTGAATTTCTTCATTGATTAACTTGGGTTGTATATTTATTCTTGAGTGATATTTGATGTGGAATTTCGGAAGTTTAGGGCCGTTGACTTTTAAAATTTTGGGTTGAGCTTGGGTTTTGGTAGTATGGAATATAATTATTGTCTAAACCCAAGTTGTAATATAGAAATTGATAATGACTGATATTTGGGATAGAAAGTATTGTTATAGTTGAGATTGACTTTCGAATGATTGTGGATTGACTTTCTACTAAATGTAGTTGATAGGTATAAATATGTTATTGGGCCCGGATTATTGTGTTTGTTTTGAGATGAAATTGAGTTAAGTGTTGGAAGAAAATAGGTTGAAATTAATTTAGTAGATTTTTGAGTAAAATGCGTAGACTTTGGGATTAAGTTGATAGTAATGGCTTGAGTAATTGGAAAAGTTGAAATTTAGGTTGAATTGAAATTGATTGGAAATGTTAGTAATTTGGATAAGGTATTGGTGATTATAGGGTTAAAAGATCTAGGGTAGTGAAATTAGTCATCGTAGTTGTTATTGAAACATAATTAAGCAATCTATCATAAAGTTGTCAATTTGTAACAAAATGGGTTGAAAAGTCGAGAATTTAAAAGTGGTAGGGTTTGAAATTGATGCAGTAGTAATTATAATTTTAGGATATTTACATTCGGACTGGGACGTGGGGAGCAGTGAGGATCACGACTTAGCGGGCGTATATCGTGTTGGTATATTATAGTATATTTATTTGTAAAATTAATTGTATTTATGTTTGAGTACATGTATGTTTGAGTATAGGTCCTTTGAGTATCTATATGTTTGGGTGTACTCAAGTTCGAGAATATTAATGTTATGGGCGATGTCTGTAAAGTATATTTTTTTGTTAGGTATGGGTCCTATCTGAAATTCGTTGTATCGTGTATATTATGAATGCTACATTGAGAATTATTGTGTGATGTTTATGGTTGGTATTATATGTGTGATTTGTGAATTGTTTGATTTGAGGATATTTGAGATGATGTGGGTTGTTCGAAGGGTGAGCACGCGGCAAGGATATGGCGATGTGGGTGTTCGAAGAGGTGAACTGCTTAGGAAAAGGATATGTTGTTGTTGGGTGTTCGGAAGATTGTGAGCTTTGTCGGAAAGGATGAGATGTTATTGTGGTTTCATTTTAAATAAGTTATTTTATGTTGTTGTAGTATGATGTTATATGATGTTGTGCTACTAAAATCGAATTTCTTTTTTAGATTCGGTCACCAATAGTTCTCCTTAAATTTCGGTGTCTTACATTACTCCCAGATACATATTATGAAGCATTGTGAACTCATCGAATCTCCCTTTTAGGTCGGCAACCCAAACGGCATAAATAACCCGACGTTCATAGAAGTGGTTCATCAAATGATATTTATGTTAATATAAATATTATTATTTATCTTAATATAAATAATAAGCATAAATACTTGGAAGTAAGAATATAAATAATATAAAATATGTACTAACTATTTATGAGCATAGATTATTTTATGTTAATATAAATAATGGTATTTATGTTAATAAATATCCAAATGATATTTATGTTAATATAAATTATAGCAACAAACGGCATAAAATAACTTAGAAGCGTTAATATAAATAATGGTATTTATGTTATTAGTTCATTTAATTAGCTCATAATTAAAATATTTGGATAAATACATGACTTATTATTCCACCTTTTGAAAGTTACAAAAATATTGAATAATTAAGTTAAATAATTATATTTATATTTGCTTCATAACTCATATTAAAATATTTAAGTTACATGATTCTCATTGTTCATATTTTATCCCAATTAATAATTTCAACGTCATAACTCAAATAACATAAAAATACAATATCTTTTATTCATTTTTCTTAGAATGATTCATATTAAATGTTCTTAGCCATTTTTAGATAGAAAGAGCTGAAACAAAACTGAAAAGAGCATTATAATTTGACAACACCATTCATACTGATCTGTTTTCTAACAGAGCACTATTAGAACATAAAAATCGATGAAAAACGATGGGAGATGTCAAGACATTATTATATTTTCATTAAATATTTAGATGAATAAAAGAAAATATTCACTATGGTATGATGTTTACATTTAATCGCTTTTGTTTTACTAAGAGTTAACATTGATATTTTATAGTACGATGATGGTAATAAAAATAAAAGGTGAATATAAATAAATACAAAAAGTACATTCATTTGAATTAATTAAAGTGAGATTATAATTTATGCATGTAAGTGATCAATTCAAATAATGGTTATCAAATTGCAATAATAATTAAATAATAATGAGAACTAAAAATTATTAAATATAAAAACACATCTTGAAGAAGTCACAACTTGATGTTACATGACTCTATTGGATAATTAAAATAAATAATTGTGTTTGTGTTAATACTTCATTCTAATTATAGCTCATAATTAAACTATTTGAAAGTTACATATTTCTACGTTAGTCCGCCTTTAGAGTTACCTGATAATATTGAAGAATTAAAATAAATAATTATATTTATGTATTTACTTCATAATAACTCACATTAAAATATTTAGAAGTTACATGATTCTCATTATTTCACCTTTTCATAGTTACACAAAAAATATATATTATTCAAATACTATTATTTTATACTAGGTATTATGTAATATACCTCAAAATACGAGAGAAAGATTACAATATCAACTTTATTTATTTCTTAGAATAAAAGGATTTTTTTTATACATGTGGCTAGCTATTTTGGAGTAACAAGCACCCAAAGCTTCAAATACATTATAATGTAATACTTTCTATATCTCCAACCATCAATAATTTTGGGTCATTTCTCAAATACCATTTCTATTAACATTATTATAGATCAAAATTATATTATCATTCTATTTTCTACGACTTTATTAGAACGCAAGAAATCAATGAAAAACGGCGAAAGAGAGATCAAGACATTTTTTATTTGATGTTTACATTTAGATGAATAAACGAAAATATTTGTTATGGTTTAATGTTTTTAATCGATTTAATTTATTTTACTAAGATTTAATATTGATTTTGTAATACTTTTGATGATGGTAATAGATAAAAAAGTTGAATACAAATAAATATGTAAAGTACACATCCTTTTGAATGAACTAAAATATAGTAAGTATTCGATTAAATAATTAAATTTAGACTATATATCAACTACGCTAGACAATGAGAGAATTCCCAAAAATTTTGTGATTTTTATATACTCAATATTTATAAATCTTAAAATTAACTCTTTCTAAGATTCTAAATAATTTAAATAATGTTATAGAATTCTTAATTAAGATACACAATCATATACAATTACTCTCAGAATGAAGTATAATATTATTTATTAGTGTAATTTCATATACATATACTTATTTTGATGAATTTAACTATTAAAAGGTAAAAATATTATTTTTAGAAAAAAAAACTTTCTCTTTTAATGATACAAAGTACTATGACAACTTAAAACACATTTGATATATCTTCAATTAATTTAATATGCGTCCATAGTTATAAAATGTATAAATCATGTTATGCGTTCTTTGAAGTTTGAAATATATCAATAGTCATCATATTGAAAAACCCTAATGTCATATTTTAACACAAGGTATACTCCATAATGATTGTTTTTATTTTATTTTTGATAATAATGAAATTATAAGACTTATTATATATTATAGTCAAAACTATTTAAAATTAAATTATATAAGTTATTAAGTCGTTCATTTGTGTCTCGAACCTCTTATTATTAGTAATTCTGGTTAATAAAGACCTCCTCATATTATTATGAAAAAAGTTTTCAAAATTATTCACTACGGCAGTAAAGTTAAATTTATTTAAAAAACAATATAGATATATTTATATGAAAATTGAAAATAGTAAATTTCGACATATATGGATGAAGAATTTGAAAATGATATAAGGCGAAATACTTACATATTGTAAATATTAAAAATATAATTCAAAAAAACAAATAGGACACTATTTAAATTTTGAAATAAATTAATGTTAATATGAAAAATCTATTCATAATTTACTATTCAAATACTGCAATCTATGGAATTTAATATTTAAATATTATTTAGTCTTCAATAAAAAATTTGATTATGTTATTTAGTAATACATAAATAAATTTATCATTATTATCAATTATTTTTTATTTAATAAACTAAACCTCAAAATAAAGTTTTCTATTTTTTCCCTACAAAGTTGTCTACGTCTGTGTCGTAATATATTCTTAGTATATTAAATATGTGCTAATCATGGTTGTTTGTTCCCTTTTGTAAGGACTAAATTGCCCCTCCAAATGAACTTATTAAAAGATAGTTAATAATTATGAAACTTCAATATTTAAGAATCATTAAAGAAATAAACCCCACCTCTTGAGTCATATGTAAAAATACATAACTTTTAATGTCTCATTATATAATCTTAATGCTAAATTGTTGATCAAATTCAAATGTATAACTAATTCTAAAAAACTTGTTAATTGATTTATTTATGTTGTTTTTACTGTCTTTATTTTAGTCTTTTAATTTTAATAATAACATGCATGTTAATATCATGATTAAATTTTTATAAGTTCCATTCTATAGTGTTGATTTTAAAATAATAAATCTTCTATTAATTAAACTTTATTAGTCCCTTAACTATAATTGAGATGCGTACTTTCCATTTAGTATTAAATATACTTTGATAATCGTAAAAGAACTTGAGAGAATAATATTAATAATACACAAAGTTAAGGAAAGTAAAGTGTAAATAAACATTTTACATGAAAAATATAACTAACTAATTTCTATAAACAACAAAACAAGACAGTTGAATAAATAGACTATCACACACATACACATATCAATTATTGTTAAATATCCTTAAGTATTTTGTTAGTGCTAAATACTTAAAATATAAAAATTAGATTTTTTGTATAAATAGGTCACATGTTTTTCTATATATTGCATGCTTCAAGTATTCATGATTTTTATTTTTTCAAGATTTAAAGAATTTTATACTTTAAACCATAAATTATATAATCTTGAAGAAAATTATATGCTCTAAATTATATAAAATTATATGTATACTAGATTCAAAAGTTATTATGAATTAATTTTCATATGCTTCAACTTCATCATTTCAATAGTATGTATTGTAGTGCTATTTAACATGTCGCACACAAGCAATGAGTGAAATTTGTAAATAAGTGTGAAAACTAATCATAATGAAAAAATAAAAATAACTTTGACAATTTGATGGCAAGGAGTAGAAAAATATAGATATCATATTAATTAATTTGAAAATTGGATATTTCAAACTAAAACAGTGACCATATTATTTATTAGTATATATTATTTTTTATAAATCAACCTCATATATTCTTTTAACTTGATAAGAATAATTTAATTGTGATATATGAAATGTATACTTCAATGCAATGTTTGACGATGATTACTTGAATTTTTAACTTGACATTTGAAACATGAATTACGTCCAACATTCACATATGATACACATTACATGATTGTGTAATGTTTACATTCAAAAGTTGACTTCTAGGGCTTTTGTGAAATGAAATCGAAGTGCGACATTTATTGGGTAAGCTTAGTAGATACTTGAAATAATTATCAATGGTTAAAAAATAAATTGGTTAATAAATGATTCGTGTGGTAAACATATAAGTCATATATACATGCTCATGAATACTATATAAGTCATATATATTACATCAAGTTGATAAATGAAGACCTCGATGAATTAAATTCAACATGTAAAAATTTTATGAAATACAAGACATCTAATGATTATGAACTTCAATCATAATTGAAAATTAATGAGCATTCAAAAAAATAAAAAATAATACCTACCTCTTAAAGTTTTATAAAGGCTTCAAGATATGTTATTTTTATAAACAAGTTTCAAATATTCTTTCAATCAAACTTGATAAAAACAAATAAAAGATATCACAAAGACGATTACATATTCACCAATTCTTTTTCAAAATTAAATTAGTAAATTTCTGAATAGTTTGAAAATTATTAATGGCGTGACTCAACCTTACATGTACTTTTTGTTAAATCGGCTAAAATATTTATTGGATGTCCAATCCAATCATGAAATACGTCAAGACAATAAATCATTATAAAGTCCTAAAATCTCTAATCAATTGGGTGACAAAATAACTATCACAATATATCTTCAAAATTGGGTTCCAACAAACTCAATGTACTATGATCAACTTAGATCATGTTATTCAAGAAAATACAAACTGTATTCTAAGTATGACAATAATACAACTACTAAAGTCAATAAACTTCCAGATACTCTTTAATAATATTTAAAAAATCAAATTATAATTTTGAATCAACTTTAAGAAAAATGAATATTAGTAAGTTTCTAAATATTAAACAAAATAAAATATTAAGAGAAATAATTATCACGTGCAACGCTCGTATCAAAATATTAGTATATAAAAAAGTTAAATGACCCTAACGGCACCCCACAACGTCTAAGCAAGCCCCCGGTAAAACTATAAAATCAAAAACAAAATCAATTTCTTAAGTTAGTAGGTACTTACCGATGCTTGCATTGTTTTGATAATTGTGACCCCTTAAATCCAGATTTTACTTCTTCTTCCCAATTCTATGAATAAGATAAGTTCAAAATGACCAAATCATTGAAATGTATGTAGAACAAAGATACATGATACATGGATGAATTGCCAGACAAGCAAGTGATAAATGATTGGAAAGTGAATGGAGAAAATATTAATACCTGACGCAAGATTTGAGCTCCATACAAATGAGTATCATTACATTCTAGCAACTTTTCACGAACTTGAGATACCACGTCTGGATTTCCTTTCCAGTATGCGAAAGGTAGCCTCTCTCGCCAACCCACACGTGATGCACCTATCTTTATACTCCTAAATTCTTCATCCCATGGTTTTATATTTATTTCTGACCTATAATATTAACTACTCCAATTATCATTTGAATAAATTATACGGAGTAATATTCAGCTCAACATACATTTTAAATTCTTGAAAATTATTCTATTATATCATGGACAAACGGGAACTTAACATACACCCTTTTCCTGCTATGACTACTGCGACGTTTGACTCTTTTATATTTTTTTCGACTCTCTTTGTTATAATTTGTTTTGGAAAAAGGTGAAAATAATATTTCACAAGTTGTGGAACGGTTACGAATAGTTATTAATCTTAAAGACTGTCTTTTAACATATATGATACTACACTCAAATATGTGATTGGGTATCCTTAATATACAAGATACTCAGACTAAAATATGTCACTGAGTATCTTAAGATACATGATACTCACAAATGCTAAACTTTATAATGCAATAACATAAGAATTACGACTATAATATATATACACTTCGTAGTTTGACCCCTAAGAACTTAAAAATAACTAAACAAGCTCATAAGAATTTAAAAATTACAAAATATGTCATTAAAGAATTTTAATAGCACCATACCTTAATAACACTCTAACTTTCTACATTCATTCCGAAGATTACACCAATATTTATGTTAACGTTATGGAGGACAATATCACAACTTGAGGCGATGAATGCAACATTTATGCAATTATGGAGACCATACACGTCTACACCAATATGTTAATGTTTGTAGAGGACTACATCACAACTTGATCATTTACCATTTTACGGAAACATTTTTATAATTCATTTTATTAGCTCACACATTCATCATGCTTTTCATGTGATACTTACCATCCCCAGAAAGACCAATCAGGAAAAGGTATGTCATAATGCTCTGGCGTGGTACAATATCTAAACAAAGGGAGAGGCATATAAGAATGCTCTTTTCTCACAATTGTTGGCTTATCCATGCATTCAAACATCAAATCCACATCAGGTACTCTCCCTGGATACCTCTTAAGCAACTGAACAAACCCCCAAACTGTGAACATTGCTCTGCTTTGTACACAAGAATAGTAAAAATCCACATACAATTTTCCATTTATGATTATAACCCGGAAAGCGGCATATTTTTTAGCCTCGGTGAGATAAGCTTGAGAAATCTTGGTCTCAGCCCATGGGGCCAAATCTTTGTGTATGTGACTGAAGAAGTCGGGGCAAGAGACGTGAGAGTTCTGGTGGCGGGGGGTGGTGGCCTTCGGGGTGGCTGAAGTGGCAACGCCACATGCTAGGTAATTGCATTGGATGATCTTTGAAGCTGTCGAGTATTTTGATTCTTCTTGAAATGTCTTTGGCTCAAATATGTGCCATGGTGTTGGCTGTAAATTGTGACCAGCTATGGTTTTGGTATTTGAGATTAAGCTATCCACCTGCCCACAATCAAATATATTAATCTGAATTATGCTCTTACGTACGACATTATGACACTTCATAGATTATTACAGTGAAACACCAAAATCTTATTTTTTTACTCAAAGAATCGTGTATTATTCCAAATGTAAAGCTTTCATCATAACATAATATCAGGAAAAATATATCGAAAAGTATGCATATAAGGAAATGGAGAATACCTCGATGAGGAATACAATGACGAATATAACAAATGCAAACACGACGGCATAACGAGGGATAGAGGATCGAGGGTGTAAGTAAGAGACATATGTAGAATTTCTTCTTAGAAGTCCCATTTTTTATAAAGATGAAGATGGTTATTGTTATTGTTCATCAACAGTCACTTGAGGACAGTGATATGATGGTTGGAGATTTCATTGTTCGGCCATTGTTTTGTTGGTCTCACCCGTCTCTTTCTTTTATTGAAATGGTCAAGGTCTCGGAGATATAGATCAGATGTGTCAATTCATGATTTGTGTGGATTATGTTGGTTGTCATAATGTAAAACATGGCAAATTTTTAATTTTATACAAATAAATATGGAATTGATAAGATTATAGAGGATTGTTACAAATAAATTTCAATATATTTTGTCAACAATAAACCGAAAATCCTGTTTCGTTGGCCTGTTTTCCGAGATTGGAACACCCACCCATATACTTTCCCTTTGAATGTTGAGAGATTGGTTGTCTCCTTCACAAGTTCAATGTCTCAGCTTCCTTAAAATCGTAAAACACGTAGTTGGGAGTATCTAAGAAAAAGTATTAGGTGTCAATAATTAAAATTAAAATAAAAAACAAAGTGTCTCAAAACCTCTTGACCCTTTTTCATTATTGTTAAGTGTTTATAGGTTCCACTTTAAAATCAATTGACAATAGAGAGAGTAACTCAAGATCTTATTAATTTACTCCGAAGAGCTTGCACAACCAATGTGGGATTGGGTCTCAATACCCTCCCGCAAGTGTAACTCGGTCAACTTGGACCACATATATGGGATTTACACGTGGCCTTAACAACAGGGTTGGCTCATAATACCATGTTAAAAGTCTATAAGGTTCCACTTTAAAACTAATTTTTATATATATATTATATATGGTTGTTCTTGTTGATAATGATACACTATGTACAAGAGACTTCAGATGTACTTTAATCGTATTGAAACTCTTTTAGTCCATTTGGATGAATCTGAATTTGGATGAAACTTAAAAATTAATCTAGATTAAAAATATATAGGTAAAATTATTAAAATATTGTTCGGATATCAGTGTAACGCTAAGAAGGATTTTATTATTCATGTGATTCGTAACAATAAAACCGAATTAATTACCGAAATCGTCCCAGTAATCGGGGGCCAGTTGCAGTTTGATCTCTGTAAGTGGCATCAATGCGGATTTAGTTCTTGTAAGTGTGTATGTTAGTGCAGTTTGGTCCCTGATCCGTTAACTCTAACGGTGAAACATGTGTGGACATGACTTTTGGGTAAATTTATAATTTTTCTTGGATAAGATTGTTATTTATTTTTGAAATATTTTAGGATAAATTGGTTACTTTTATCCTCTCTTTTTATTTAGCACCATCACCACCACTTCTACTAATGTACTACACCATCACCACACACCATAATACTAGCTATATCTCAATCAATCCAATAGCTAATTAACGGAGTGGGTTTTTGAGCCTTTATTCGAATTAAACCTTATTCCTTTTTTTTTTTTGAAAACAACATTTGTATCGAATTAAGAATGAGAATACAACTTCTACGGGGTATACCCCTACACTATTCACTCTTTAGTATATACAATAGGAATCCCCATTGTAAACAAGTATTTCAATTGCTTTTAGTATAGATAAACCTCTCCAACTATACACTTTGTCTTTTATGGTAATTTGCCGCACAAAACACTACCCTACTCAGCCTTGCTTTGAAGCTCCTTCCACCGCATTTCTCAGTCTTGAAATCAAGCTCTTCCTCCCATGTTCCTGGCCTTCTATTCCCGTGCAGTCTCAACAACATTCTGCTGCAAATACCTCTTGCAAAATTGCATTCAAAGAACAAGTGCCCAGCCTCTTCATCACCGTCACATAAAACACACTTCATATTGTCAATAACGTTCCAACTCATCATTTTATCTTTGGTAGGTAATTTCCGCAAACAAGCAAGCCAAGCAATAAAATAATGTTTTGGCACATTGGATTTGCTCCAGCTAATTTTATGCCACCTGACCTTGTCTGCACTCTCCCTCATACTACTCAACACTCTTGAATAACTGATTTGCTCATACTTATCCCATCTCAATGCATCTTCCCTACTGCAATCCACTGCTGCCATTGCTTCCTTCACTTTCAGAATATTTGAGGTGATACCTCTTATAGTAAAGGTGATCGGCCTTCCCCACACATCAGCTACAGATTCCTTATCATTAAACCTCATATAGCTCACCTCCTTTTGATTTAAAACCGTATTCCAGGGCCCCTCACTACTCCAATTGTCAAATAGAAAATTATAGTTCCTCTTATTTCCAATTTTGACACTAATATGTTGTCTGATCTAATCTCTCAAATGCATGAACTTTCTCCGAACCCAAGTGTCAATGCTTCTGCTTTTCATACTCCATAAACAAGCCCCTTTAATCTTGTAAGTATTGATCCATTTAACCCACAAGGTGTCATTCTTACTGCATATGTTCCAGAGATGAATACTCATACAAGAAATATTCCAATCTTGCAAACTCTTAATGCCCAAACCACCTTCATCTTTTCTTCTACCTACCCATGACCAAGCAACATTGGATTTATACTTGTCCAAACCAGCACCTGTCCAAAGAAATGTCCTTACAAAGTTCTCAATCTCTTTACAGACTCCACAGGGCAAAAAGATGCATTGACCCCAATAATTAGAAATACCAAATAAAACTGAACCGATCAAAGCAATGCTCCCAACATAACTAATGTGTTGATGACTCCAGGTTTCAATTCTACTTTTAATCTAATCGACAAGTAATCTACAATCCGCTGCATTAATCTGAGTGGTAGTTACTCCCAGGTACTTTTCAAGCAGCTTACCAATTGGAATATTCATAATTCTCTCCAAGCATACAATATCAACATCTGAGGCCCCATCAAAGAAGCAACAACTTTTATCTAAATTAGGAAACAACCCAGCCAATCCACCAAACTCATTAAAGTATTCTTAATAACATGGAAGGACATCAAAATATACATTAGTTAACCTCATGTCTTTGCAATAAGGATGATAATCAAAACCATATTCATCAATATTGATCTGCAGCAAAAGATTAAAGACTTCCATAACCAAAATGAAGAGATAGGGGGATAGAGGATCCCCTGCCTCAAACCTCTTGAACTAGTGAAGAAATCATGCAAACTGCCATTCATGGAGATAGAAAACCACGCAGTGGTGACACACCCTTTGATCCAGGCAATAAATTTTTCAGGGAACCCCATATATTTCATGATCATCCACAGAAAATCCCATCTCACAGTAACATAGGCTTTAACAATGTCCACTTTGATTGCACAGTTGGGAATCCCTGCCTCTTTATGATATCCAACCATCAAGTCTTGGATAATCAGAATTTCATCTGTGATCTTTCTACCAGGAATATATGCAGTTTGCTGCATCCTATCACCTTATGCAGGACACTCTTCAGCCTAGCAGTAAGGATATATGAGATAATCTTGTAATTGTTGTTGTAGCAAGCAATAGGTCTAAACTTCTTCTGCATTTTGAGGATTTGGAACTTTGGAATGAGAGAGATGGCAGTACAATTGATATGCTTTGGTACAGTAGCTGGTGGCAAAGAAAGCCTTACCACTTTCACATACATTGCTGCCTTTCTTTTACATTCCAAGTGTCCCTGTAAAATTCCATAGGTAACAATCAGACTAGGGCCTTTTCTCTTCTTCAAGGACACAGGTCCTCCCAATCTCCCTATCAGTAACATTTGCTACTAAAGCCACTTGATCAAAGCCTCTATGGTTTTTTTAATAGCTTGACTGATCTTTCCATTCTCTATCAATCTACCACCTTGGGGTTCAGTAAACAACTCTTTATAAAAATCAACAGCTACCTTCTTGATCTCATCTTGTTCATACACTATAATCCCCTCTCTATTCTGAACAACTGAGATCCTGCTCCTTATTTGGTGCTTTCTCATACCAGAGTGAAAGTATTTGGTACTGATATCCCCATCCTTAGCCCAAGAGACTTTTGCTTTACTCTTGTAAAATTTCCTTTCAGCATGACATAATATTTTGTAATTCTCTTCAATATTCTTAGATGTTTTTAACACCTCTGCATCAAGATTCCCATAATATATATCATCTTGAATCTCAATCAACTCATGGTGCTTCTCTAGGAACCTGGAACTAATGTTGGAAAACACTTCATCATTCAAGCTTCTGAACTATCCTTTAACTTTCTTGCACTTACTTTTCAAAATGTCCCAACCATTGCCATTGACATCCTCTACTACATCCCACACCTCTTACACAATATTCATAAAAAAGTTATGCTTCTTCCAAAAATGCTGATACTTAAAAGGCTTTGGACCACAACTAAAATTAACAAATACTTTGACATCAATGGCACAGTGATCTGAATCTGCAGGGGCTTTAACCATCACAGAATAATCAGTCGTCCTCTGCAACCATTTGTTATTATAGACAACTCTATCAAGTACTCTAAGGATACTCTTATCTTCCCAATTCCTACTCCAAGTGTAAAAGCAACCCTCATTGGGTATATCAAATAATTCAGCTGTTGTTAGACAATCATTACTCTTTTTATAGCACCCTTTGTCAGGTTGTCTACCTCCTTGGATTCTTTCCACAGATCTTACAACATTAAAGTCACCACCCACAAGCCAAGAAGCATCTCCTACAGCCTTCTTTGTGGTCACTACAAACCAGACTTCACAATCTCCTTCTACTTTCGTTATCCTTCTTCTCCCATATATGGTTGAGAGATAAACATATCCTTCTATAAGAGAAATGCAGACCAGACATACATTACCACGTACTCATCAACAAATCATGAGGCTTCCTACTACTAAACCAAATGAAGCCTAACCTCTCCTACAACTGTGGCTGGCGAATCATGTCTAAATCCATTGAACATATTCTGCACAATTCTATCAGTGTTTTCTAATCTAACTTTATTTTCAACTAGACAAACCACATCATACTTACAACATTGTTTTTTTATTCCATATTATTTATCAGGGTTGTTCAATCCCCTGACATTTCAGAACTTCATATCCATAAATCCTAGTAAAGGTGGGGGATCAATCCCCTGAACTCTTCTATTTCTCCTAGTAACAACCGAATAAGGTTTACTACCTCCATTCAATTGATTTTTCTTCCCCTGATTCAAACTTTGCTTCACATTTTTGCTGCTTTGCTTACTACTTTTCCCTTGACTACATTCAGCCCTCTCCTCCAAATCACTATGATTTTGATCTACCAAAGCTTCAAAAACATTAGCAAATATAATTTTCTGAGCACAAGTTGTACCACCGGCTCCTGAACTGTGATACTATCAACAATAGCATCCTGCCCGGACTGCACAACCTCATCCTACACCTTAGGCTTCCATTCCCTCCTAGTAGCTACAACCTGCTCCTTACTCTCCACCTTCCCTCCATATCTACAAAATCTATCCAGATGTCAAAACAAGCAACAATGCTTACACACCGGACGAACATATTCATATATGATAGGTTGCAGCCCCCATCCTCTCATTTACAAGGGGTAATTTTTATTCCCGGTAATCCCTTTACTAGCATCAACTTGGAATACAAATCCTTGCAAAAAGAGATCCTCACCAAATCCGACATTGCTCCATCTCCATCTATATTTGAACCCGAAGACTCAAATTAGGTACACGAACCTGATCGAACCTTCTCAAGACCATTCTTTCTCCAAATTAACTGCTTTGTGCAACACCATGTGCCATTTGCTATCATATTGTCTCGATTCTTCCAACTGAACTCCGAGAATACACTGTGACGCCAATCGAAAAAATGTCCTCAAATTTAAAATCCCACCCGATTCTGACAAAATTTCCCATAGTACCACCTGAGGATTGAGTCCCATTATGTTTTGCACAATTTACTTTCACTATTCATCACAATGGACGATTCGCCCGATTCTTCGCATCGATCGGACTCTCTCTCCAACTTGGGTCAATCACCGAAATTGTCCTCGGGGATTGATCTCTCGAGACCGCGCTTCTTTTTGTAGCGGTTCCGGGAGACGGGCTATGATGTCCTCCAACAGAGGTCCGCCGGCCGCCGACTCGAAGTGTGACCACGGATGGTCATGCATATCTTACTTCCATCAAGTCAAGAAGTGCGAAGTGAGTATAAAGCATCTAAAATACTAAAGGATACTGCGGATCGAATTTATTTTTTGCCCTCCTTAATTGTACCGCTAGGATATTTATAGAGTGGCACCGAGACGGGCCATAGTACCCCTCTCTGCCCCTCCTAGGATTATGTCACATGTCTTCATCCGTGAAAGGACTTGTACTTGAGGCTTATGCCTTATTGACCCTAGCCCAAATGTACCGGGGTCGACTTTTTTATATATATATTATTGCCCTTTCAAAGAATGGTGGAATGGCAGAAATGATCTCGATCTATTGAATGGCCGAAGACCACCATTGAATCCTCGCTTCGAACAAATACAAAGTGTTGGACGAGTATCGCGGTTTTGATAAGTACCGCGGGTTTGACTTGAAACAACCGTTGGAATCGCGATTTGTTAAACAATTGACCCCTTCATTATGGAATCCGAAACTACTCTACACGCATGCCCTACCTCGAGAAAAGAACCCCAGCAGTCCTATAAAAATGTGACCTTTGTCATTCATTGCACTACTTTATTCTTGTCCGCGACCTATTCATCTTCTCCATCCTTCCTCCGCAACCTGCTCATCTTCAACTTCCTTTACTCCCCGATTTCCCTTTCTATTTTTCGATATTCTTCCTTAATAAAAGGTATGCCTAACCCCCGTAGCTTTTATTGTGCTTTTTTTTTTGTGTGTACAAGGGTTTCGGGCACTTTTTGGCGCTCTATCTTCAATCAAGGGATTATCTCAAGGAGGCCTTTAACTAAAATGAGTATGTCTTTTGGGACCTTTAGGATGAGGTTGATGGCTTGGGGATTTAATATCATCAAGTAGAAGATTTTAGCCCTATTTAAATATTTGGGGGTATCAAAGGAACGTGTTAGGATCTGGAAGGGGAGTATGAACAATGGTTGTATTTGTTCTCACGATGTTGTGCTTTGGAAACCCTTTTTCCCTTTTCCCAAATAATTTTTATATTTTGGCTCATGATTCCCTTGATTTTCACAATTTGTGTTTAACCTGCTATTGTCTACCAACGTATATGGCTAGCGGTTCTAACCCCAAATCATCCTGGGAATTTCTTCAGCCGCATCTCACCCGTAGCGGTAATGGACCCTGAATCTCTTGCATTTTGTAGACTTTACTCAGCTTTAGGTGCTGAGGTTACCGTTGGCGGCTTGAGTTTTACTCCTTTCCATGACCCCTTTGCTAACATGGAAATTCCTCAGCGGTCAGAAGATTTGGCGTCGGGCGGTGCATGACGGTCTGTAAGAACCGGACTGCCGCCCCAAGGGTCACCCCGTCAACACCCACGGCCCCCGCTGCCAACCTCCCTGCCTCGGGGACACATGCCGCGACTCCGGCCAACGGTGACGCCTTTAGGTGATCTTCCACCCGCCATGCCTACCATCTTTCGGGACTCCCTGCCTGTCCCCTTTTCCCTAGCGGATTTAGATAACTTTAGGCAGTATTTTTCCATTCCCCGTTTTGTGGAGTCAGACTCAAGTTAGAAGGGGATAAGGCCGAGCCCCGGTCGGCCCACAATCGAGCGGTCCTCGTCCTCGCCGACAACTATGTATATAGTCCTCTCCTACGTGTTGTCGATTTCCCTTTTCACGGTTTGTAAACAACTCCGGTGGTCAGAACCGGCCTGTGGTAGATTCGCTTCTAGCGGGTGGCTAGAGATCACCATCTTCATAGTGGTCTGTAATATAGTTCGCATAGAACCCTCCCTAGAGTTATTCTTCAGTTGTCATAACACCTCGCATTCGGGGTGGCTCACTTCCTTTCCTGCAAAACGGGGTTGGGACATCTTTGCATACCCGAAGGGAGACAAGATCTCTGAAACCCGCTGGCATTCCAAGTGGTGTTTCGTGAAGGGCGGTATGGATGAAGCGGTCCCCAAGGTATGGGTCCCTTTGCAGGGCGCCACTCGCCCGTCCTTGCCGAAGAAGACGCCCGTTCGATCACGGCCTGGGCTTGGGGACCCTTTTCACGTATTTGATGTTCCGTTACTCTTACCAAATTTCGCTAAGAGGGTGCCTTGATTCAAGCGGCACGCCCCGCCCAAAGAATATGATACTCTCCGGGTCTCCTTTTGCCGGGTATAGAACAAGATACATGTTTATTACATATGTTTTCTTTAATCGCTTCTATCCGCTGCATTCTTACTATATTTTTTCTCTTCTCTATGTAGATGATATCCTTTCGAGCGGTTGAGGGTTGCGTGGAGCCCCGAGATGTCCTCCCTTTTCTCCCATCGGTAAGGGGTGAAGGTGAAGAAGGTTCCCCGTCTCCTCGGGATCGGGACCCTACGGAGATTCCTCGTGCCGCCACACCCGCTTACCTCCGCTCATGCAAGGAAGAGGCCGAACCGACGCATTTGTGAGGCCTAGGTATTTAGCTCTCAGAAGCACGCCGCCGCCGGCCTGCTAAGAGGATTGAAACGGGTGACCATCTCGGAATATCCGCCTCCGATCCTCTGCCACCCGCCGCCTTGCCCCGGTATCCGACCTTCTCCCGCCACAACCGCCCGGGCACCTCCCGACTCTCCTTCCTCACTTCCCTGTGAGCGCAGTTCTCGCCTCCCTGAATATTCTCCCGATCTCTTAAGCTCCCCTTTCTCCCTACTCAATGCAAGTTGACGATCACCGGGGCTCTCCTCCTCGAAGAAGATCAAGCCTTCCACGCCTAAATCCCTCTATCCTAGAGCGGGTGAAGAAGGATTTTGACGGCTAAAGGATCCCTTGAGGTGCAAGCCGCCATTGCCCGCTATCCGATAAGGCGGCATATTCTCTTTGGCTTAACTCTCTTTTTTTTTTGTTGTTGCTGTTGTTGCTGGGCCTAACTGCTTTCTACCTCTGTGCAGCCTCGAACGCCTATTCCTTGGCCACCAAGGGAGGAGAATCTTTTCATGGACAAGCCATGTGAGGTCTCAAAAAACAGTCTTCGTATTTTAAATGAGCAACCGAAGGCGCCGAATTCTATCACCGTTAGCCGAAAAGAGGAGGCCCATGATCAAGATATCCAGATGGGCGAAGGATACGATTCTGGTGAATGCAAATAAGCCACCAAATTTAGAGGGAAAGGTGGAATACAATTGGCAAAAGCAAAGAAGAAGCGGCCCAACAGATATCCGAGATATCGCTAAGAGGGCCGATGAAAGCGCCGCAGTTGAAGGGAGCAGGAGGAGCCGTGCCTCTCAAAGAGAGGGTGCTCTCATCACCACCGTGAAAAGTGAGTGCCATCTGGCCGCATTCACTTTTCTAAAGATTTCAGAAATGAGGCTGGTAGGGACGCGGCTTATTGCCTATGCCGCTTCACCCGACCCACAGACCTAACTGCCATTGTCGATAATTATAAGGAGTTTATCACTGGATACAATGCGGATTGGTTCACCTCCTGCGACCTGGAAGCCCCGCTGACTCCTGACGAGGAAGATGATGAGGAAGCCACCTCCTTGAGATGACTGGCCGTATAATCTTGTATTTTAATTTTTTGTTATTAGTTTTTGTAACTTTCTCGAGTAGTCAGAATTTTTCCTTGTATATTCCACGAACGCCTGTTAACTTGTCTTTTCTTTCATTTCATGAATTGTATCCATCCTGCCTCGCTTGTTTTTCTTTTTTCACATTACGATTACCGATCCTACTCTAGTAAAGGCGGGTTTTAACCCGGTGTTGTATCAAGGCTTACTCCCTATGAGAAGTGTTTGTACCGAGGCCTGGCAAATTATATCAAGGCTATGCGATCACTGCCAAAGGCATTTCGCAGGCGCATTAAGGGCTTTACTCTCCCTGCTTCACCTGTTTTTGATCAGCATTTGATGGGGGCCCTTGTTTTAAGACCGACGAGTGATCAGTTCGTCTTTTGGTCTGAAATCATGACTTGGGGTTTAGCATGCCAGCTTAAAGCTGTAGCGTTTCCCTGTAGTTTAGTTAATGAATGAAAAGAAGGCCCTTTTTATTAAAACTCTCAAAAGAGAATAACCCCTTCTTGGGGCGGTTACATAATCCTATCCGGATCACACATAATAACGACACATCTTAGAAGCGTGCCAGGTTCGTGGGACTACTCTCCCATCCAAGTCCTCAAGTTCATATGTACTCGCCCCCACAACTCTTCCATATGGTCCTTCCCAGCTAGATTAGTTTTCCTGGTCGACTATTTGATCTAGCCGCAACACTGCATCCCCAATGAATTGGCGATTTTAACCCGTTGGTTGTATGTCCCGCCCATAAGTTGTTTGTACTTGAGAATCTTTGTGAAAAGCCTGCCTCTTCATTCTTTCTATGAAGTCGAAGTTGTTCTCTCTCTCATCCTCTCGGACACAATTCATCGAATCGAATTTGCCCGTAGGTGGGCAATCCTATTCTACCGCAAAACCGCTTCGGTACCATATATACCGTGCTAAAAGGAGCTTCCGCCGCACAACTAGGGGTGGATCAGAACGACTATAAAACCGTTGGTAATTCCTCAATCCACCTCTTCCCCATCCGCTTGTATTATATTTTTTCTTAACACCTTTAAATATGATTCGATTCATGACCTCCTTTTGCCCATTAGACTGCTGGTAATAGATCAGCGGCGGTGTTCAATCCCAAATCTCTCAAAAGTCCGTTTAACCAAACCGAGTACCATTATCCGACAATTAAGATTTTGGGAATACCGAACCGAGTCGTAAGATATTTTTCCATAAAAATCGCACGACCTCCTCACTCCTAGTCCTCTTAAGTGGGGCGGCTTCTACCCACTTTCATCAAGTAGTCTACCGCCACACGGGCTCAAAATTTTCCTACTAAGTCAATTCCCCACATGGCAAAAGGAATCGGGCTCACTCATCGGGGGTGAGGAGGTAGGTGATTGGGGTGCGTTTCCTCATCTCTTGACAAGCGTCACACTTGAGTACATACATACCGCATCCTTCACTAGGGGTGGGCTAGTACATCCTGTACCGTGGTCTTGATGGCTGTGGACCGAGCTCCAATGTGGTTCTACACCATCCTATGTATTTCCTCACCCAACACTGGGAATATTCTCCGTAGCTACACAGTTAGCAAAGGGCCATCCTACATCATATACTCCCCCAAGTACAATTGATATTTAAGGTCATGGCTCAGATCCTCCTCGGATTCGATCCTGCCCTTCCGCCGCTAATTTTCCGTCGTGGAGATAGAAAATTATGGGTGTTCGCCAATCTTCCATGGTGGCACACTCAACCCGCAGGAAACACTCTCTTTTCAAGATAAGTCGTTGGTCACAACCCTACATATATCCCTTTAGGCGCTTCCGTCATAATAGGTAGCTGGTAAGCCTAGATGTATGGTCGGCCTTTCAAGCTCGCCTCAGAATTTGCTTTAAACAAGATCCGGAATTCATGAGTAATCCGCACCGCCTCGCGATGGTGGCTTCTTCAATGTGTCACTCTTATTCCAAGCTCCCTTTAATTTGACTTATTAATTTCTTTGGAGTCCTTAACTAGCAATTCTTCAACCCCCATAGACCTTACTAGCCGTAACCCCAGAATCATGGCTTCGTATTCTGCCTCGTTATTAGTTGCGGGAAAGCTAAACCGCAGGGCGTATTCGAGAGTTTCCCTTTCGGGTCCTAATATGATCTACCACCTGTGCTCATTACGCGCGCCATCCACAAATAGCGCCCTCCAACGGGAGGGGCCATTTCTTCTTCTACCGACTGGTCCCGCAGAACGGAGAGGTCTCGAGCTGTACACTCGATCACAAAATCTGCTAATGCTTGAGCCTTCATGCTGGTCCTAGGCGCGTATGATATCTCGAACTCACTCAACTCGATAGCCCAGTGTGGTTAAACGCCCGCATAAGGCCGGATTAGTCGTAAGATTCGCCTAAAGGTTGATCCGTTACAACCTGGATCGGGTGGGACTCAAGTGCTGCCTCAGTTTCTTGCCGAGACTACCACCGCAAATGCAACCTGCACCTCCTCAAAGATCCCTAAGGACATGGCTAACGAGTATATGGGACTTGTTGCTGGTCTATCTCTCATTAATACCCCGCTAACTAATATCCCAATAGCCACATGGATAGTCAGAATCAAGCCTGGCTCCGTCGTGGGATAGCAAATTAGAAAACTCCAAATATTCTTTTCAAATGCCTCACATTCATGGTCCCAAACTCTCTTCGACATTCCGCCAAACTTTGAAAGCATGGGTAGATTTTTTTCGCTCACTTCCTGGCTATAAACCGACTTAATGCCGCCGCATATCCGGCCGCCGCGGGCCTTTATAGTTTCGAGGCCGCATATCCATAAGCGCCTTGATCTCCATCTGCCTAATCCCTCGTGCACCGATCATATGCAATCCCAAGCACTTCCTGAGACTGACGCTAAAAGAGAATTTCAGTTCACTTTCAACCCGCTTCTTCCTAAGCTTAAGCTAAAGGTTTCCCCCTAAGATTGCCGTATGCCCGCCTTCAATTCTACCTTTGACCAAATATATCGTCAACATATATATCTCCATATTCTGTCCAATTTAAGCCAGCAAAAATTTCATTGACCATCCGCTGATACGTAGCCCCAGCGTTTTTCAAGCCGAATGGCATAACCCGCCAGCAATACAGGCCATACTCGGTTATGAACGCTCTCCTCTCCTCATCTTCAGGCGCCATACGGATCTGGTGATATCCCCTGGAGGCATCCATAAAGTCAAAAACCTCATGGCCTGCGCTCCCGTCGACCAAGCGCCCTAAGCATGGTAGTGGATAGAGGTCTTTGGGACAAGTTTTATTCAAACTGGTGAAGTCTGTGCACATGCGCCACTTTCCATTGGGTTTCTTGACCAATACAACATTTTCCACCCATTCCGGAAATTGTAATTCTATATGGCTCAGCTAGAGTTTTGCACTTCCTCCGGACGCCGCATTTTCTCTATCACTAAAAGTCTTTTCTTTGTTTGTCGGGCCGAGCCTTTGGGATCCACATACAGCCGCAAATTCTGAGCGTTGGATCAACCCTTGGCATATCCTCGTGTCCCCAAGTAAAAATATTCGAACTCTGATAATGCTACCCAACTTGCTTTTGATTCTCTGGCCCTAATCTCATCTGATCCTCAAGGTCCATTCCATATTTCTTTGGAAAGGAATAATTATAATCTCCTCGCAGTGGCATACAATCTGCACCTTTCCCTTTCCTGAACGGGTTATCTTCCTCCCTCCTTGACCGACTAATCTCCATATGATTTTCCAATCCTACTGGGAACCCCTTAGGTTTCCCATTTACTGGAGGTACCGAGGTTTGGTAACACCTTCTGGCTTTTTGCTGATCCCCCGACATCTCTCCTATGCCCCCCGGGGTCGGGAACTTCATCTTGAGATGTGCTGGAGAAACTATAGCCTTTATAGCGGTTAGTGTCGGACGACCTATAAGGCCGTTATATGACTGGTTCGTATATCTACGATCTAATCAGGTCATGATCGTGATATTTCTTTTTCCCCGCCTCATCATAAACTAACGATATGCCCATTGCCCTGGCGGGAGGCTCAGAAACCGGTCAAGGGTGTGGACAGAGGCTGAATAATACTTCGAGAGTTGGGAATCTCTAATGCAGTAGTGTGATGTGAAGATATCCACCCAGCCCTGTCTACCAAAGATCCGTCCGACTACAAAATTTGTACTGGTCAGCTATGAATCTAAAGGGTCATCATGTGGGAATTCACCCTATTAACCTTCATTCTGAAAAATAACCGTTCGCTTTTACCGACGCCTGGTTAATCATGATATCGATCTCTTAAGCGTAACCCTTCCCGAATTACGCGGAATCACCCTCCTCCCGAGATTGTATCAATCCGACCGTGAGTCTCGGCACATCGTAAGGCTCGGGCTTATTTGTGGCGCGCGGCTTTTGCCTTGTTGCCATTACGATGTTCCTCCTCAAGTATACTCTTTTCAAGTATCCTCTCTTACAATCTCTCATGTCCGGTGATTCAAAACCCTGCACTCATTAGTGTTATGGCCATGCTCACGATGATACCACAATATCGCTGCTTTTGTCCTCTCTCCGCCGGGTGCACTTCTCATTCGCAGACCGGGCTTAAAGTATCTCTATCTTCAATCCGAGCATACATCTCTCGCTATGGATAGGCCGCAGGGGCGAGTGCAACCTGCTCGGCCCCTTTGTACATTGCACTCAATCCTTTTGAGGCGTTTGGTTCAAAATTTTTTGATCCTTGCCCCATGTCCTCCGTTGTAGGCGTCCTGCACGGAGCCTTTGGTGACTTGAAACGCCCCGCTCGTAGTGTCCCGTAGGTCCCTTGGCCTAGATTCTTTATTTTTGAGTTCACAACATATCACAACCTCGCACAATGAGTTCATCTTTTGACAAGGGGGTTTCCAGAACTAAGGCCTTCTTGAGTTTTCCACACACTCATGTAAAACGCCTATGTAAGCTAACAATTTTGTTGTTGAATTCCTGAATTAGAAGGGATATCATTATACCGCTTATGATACCCCTCTTCATACTTAATAGCCTTTGTCGTATATCCATCAAGGCCCGCTCATCCTCGGTGTCAGATAGTGCATCCAAACTTGCTAAGAACGCATCTGCCGCTTGGTCGGTACGATCGATAGAGTTAAGAGGTAAAGCCATACCAAATCCAAAGCTCTGTCGGACAGGCTATTGGAAAATGCTTTAGCGTAAATATCAGGATTGTTGGATGTTATGGTCATTTTTGCCAAAAATCCCTGTAAATGTTTGATCGGGTCCCCACTACCATTAAACTGGGTAAATTGCGGGAGGGTGAAACCTTGTGGTAATGGGATCCCGTCCAAGCGATCAGTAAAGGGCATTTTGGTCTTACACTCTCTTTTTTGAATAACGGCCGGCATGAACGCCTTCATCATTTGCTTAATGTCCGCCAATTCTTGCTGTAACCTGATTGTGGTGGGGTCCACATGAGATGCAAAATTCGTGACGGGTCCAAGGGGCTGCTTGAGCGCCTCATGATTGTCCCGAGTTCTCCTCATATCCTCACCGCCACCGCATCATCTCGCTCCTCGTTGGTTTATGTGTGTCGGGACGAGAAATGAATCGCCCTTTCAATGCTCTCTATTGAGTGTCTGCTTAACTGCCTTGCATTTCCCTCTCGCTCACATCCTCGTGATATTGATTCCGCTGCCGTCTCGTTGACAAGACGTGTTGATAGGATGGTGACTTGACCCTGAATCGACATGCTTATATTTCTTTCACGACTTCCCTGTGACGATCCCCTACTGCACGGCCACTTGTTTTGCACAATTCTACTTTCACTATTTGACCGTCAATGACCAGGATTCACCGATCTTCGCATCTATCTTATTCCTCAAACTTGGGGCCATCTAAACTATCCCTCCGGGATTGATCTCGAGACCAGCGCCTTTCTTTGGTAGCGGTTCTGTGAGATCGGCTATGATGTCCTCAATGGTTTGAGGTTCGCCGTCATTGATCTCCTGCAGTGTGACCACGGGTGGTCACAAATCCACTAATGCCTAGCGTGAAGTGGAGTATAAAGACGAAAATACGAAAGGATACTAAGTGATCGTAATTTATTTGCCTCCTTAATTGTACCGTTAGGGAGATATTATTTATAGAGGGCACTGAGCCGCCATTTGACACCCCGGCCCACTGCAGGCTTAATTTTTATATATATATCACATTACATATCCAAAAAGAAATCATCTGACATTTATACTAGGGAGAACATCCCATACTTATACTTCACTACCTCTTTACCACCAACAAACTTAAAAAGGCAGTCACCTCTAAGAATTTAGGTTTTTGCAATCCTTATATGATCTGTATCTAAACAATGTCTTATAAGTATATTATTTTTAATATTATTCGAAAGCACAAGATTATAATTTATGTGTAGAAGTAATACATGTTCGAAAGCCAGTTGTTAAACTTAGTCGAATTTTGAAACCGCATACCAAAATTCAGATTTAAACCTTATCCTAAAGATTCTAATTCACTATTCATCATCTTCATCAACACACCAAACCCCCTTCTTTCCCCTTTTTGGCCAAACCCCAAGAAGAAAAAAGAAAAAAAATTCTTCCTCCATTTTCTTCTCTTCCTTTGTTGCTCAAAGTTTAAAAGTTGGTTGACAAGCTTCCCCTCATCATCCTCTACTCTTTAAGGTAAGAAAGTTTGAAGCTTTTTGTATTTTTAAGAAGATTAGAAGTTTGACTTTGTTGACTATTATTATGACTTTGGACTTAAATGGTATGTGAGGTGTCATCTAAGCTTGGATTACGTGATTAGAAGTGATAATAATTGATTTTTGGAGTTCAAATGTTGTGAAAATTGATAGTTGACTTTTGTTGAGAGTAGTTGACTTTTTGAGGATAATGTAAAATTGGTAAAAGTGTACTATTGAACCTTAATATAGTTATTTTGATGTTGACTTTAAGTTGTTGTAAGAGTTTATGTTTGATTTGGGTTGGGTAAAGTGAGTAGTATTTGAGTTTTCGGAATTAAGGTTGTTAATAAATGGGTAAATTAGTTTGGGGAAACTTGATTATGGGTTGATTAGTGTTGTTCAAAGTGTTAGTGTGATTATGGTGGTGAAGTTGTGGTATCGAAATGTTGTCGTTTACTAGTCGCTTATGCTCGTTGTAATCTTTCCACCTTGGGTTAATTTTTGGTAACTAAATTGTTGTAAAGCTGATAGTTAACTATATGGAGTTATGGCAGGCAGTAATTGTACTTCGGTGCTAGGCGGAGCGTGGAAAGGCACTTGGACTAATTAGGCGAGGCGCTATTTATTGCTAGCCAAGGTGAGTATTTATCTCACGGGTGTAGATTAGTTTACTTCTTCGTGAATGTGTTGAATTTGGTAATAATTGTGAGCATGTTATCTATGTATTGTTGTGTTGATTATTTGAGTATGCGTTATTGGTTGAGTAGTTGGGTTGTGTGTGATGTTTTGTTGGTTGGAGTGGCATGGAACGAGTTGTTTAGGGGTGGTTGATGTATGTTGAGTTGTACTACCCGGTATTGCCTTGTACTTCGGTATGAGCTGCAGCATTTGGCTCGCACTGCTATGAGTGTGTTGTTGCCCGGTATTGCCTTGTACTGGGTATGAGTGTGTTGTGTTTTCCTGCACTGCTACGCAGTGTGTTGTTGCCCGGTATTGCCTTGTACTTCGGTATGAGTGTGTTGTATTTGTCAGATCTCGTTAATGGTGTGTTGTTATCCGGGGTATTGCCTTATACTTCGTATGAGTTTCCTCATTTGCCCTGCACTGCACGAGTGTTGCTTAGCTTATGTCGATGGGCATAAGTTTCTCCCCGCATGCTGAGGCAAGGTTGATTATATGCATTAGTTGTAGAACCGATTCACGATGAGTTGTTTAAGTTGTTCAGCTTGTGGCCGAGTAGTACTAGCGTTTGTTAAGTGTGGTTGTAAAAGGGATGGTCTAGTTGTTAGTCGTGATGTTTTACATGGTTGGTTGATAAAGTAGAGTTGTGGACTTATTTGGGTATTGTTGTCACTATTTCCTTGAAAAGCATGATTTTCATTGTTGGATGTCTTTTATTAGAATGTGCATGTTGGTTTGATTGGGCCTATGAATTAATGACCATAGTAACGACGGTATTGATATGACTTTATGATGCGAGCATGATAATGAACCCGCTGTTGATATTTTCTTTTATTATGGCCTTGGAGTTGTATAGTATTCCCGGCCATGTCTATCTAATTTATGCGAATCCAACTATTCTTATATTAGCACGGAGCGTGTCAATTCTCGCTCTTGAGATAAGTATTCACTAAGTCATAGCCTACCCTATTCGCTATGGGCGCATTTTTATTTGTGCCGTTGACAGTAGTGCTGGCAAATATTCGATCTATTCGAGTAATCGCCTAGAGCCAGGGGTGAGTGATGCGGTATGATCTTCACAGCCTGCTTTATTGTAGTTCGATTCTCTATTTGTTACTTCAATTTAAACCGAGTTGTATATTGACATTTGTACTTTGGTCGATTGTTGATGGTGGTTGTTTGTGTGGCTAGGAAAATACCACGATGGATTATTTTCTTAAAAACCTATATTTTCAAATGTATATTGTTTTTATTTGCTTATTTAATAACCAAAGTAGTCTTTTACATTTGAGTCATCCATCGATTGGTACTGCGTCAATGATTTGGATGATTCTAATCTCGTATGGCCGACCTGGGTGGGTCGTTACATTCAAAGCCAAGGTTTTGAGTGGTCACCGCCTCTATCGTGAGGCACTAGGTTTGGTCAAGCCAAAATTGTGGCTTTCAGAGAGAAATTGGGGTTTTTTCGCTTGAGATCATTTTTTCCAAACTCTATATGTTGATTAATCTATCCCTTTTTTTTGCTCGACAAACCGTATTATTCTCGAATCTCTTCCAGTCATTTGCATGTGCCGACAATTGCTAATCTCTATATTTTTATTTTCGGCGTAATATTTGTTAATTTCGCGAAGATGAATTATGCTTATTCCTCGACACCTCTTGTGGCGTTAAGAGTTTAAAACTCTTCTCGAAAGCACGCCAAGCAATTCTCTCGAGCCTCCTTAGTTTTAATGGAATTAACTACCTTTTTAATTAAGTTTATATTCTTAATTATATCCACCCAGCAAAAATTCGTGCAACCCCTTTCGGAAAATACAACCGACAGGATCGAGGCGTTAATCTACTATTACAATAATGATGTTTTAAGCAAGAAGGAAGGGATTGAATGTGCTAGGTTTGATTATTTGATGTTGTCTTCGGATTCGGGTTTGTAATTATTTTGTTATGTAAATTACATTCCATGGCGCTATGATTTGAAGATTTGAAGCTTTTGGCTTTTCGTTTGTTGAATTTTATGCTCACTTAATTTTTAGAGGCTCAAAACCCGTGACGTTAATTTAGCTATTGAATTTGTTGAGATTAGTGGTGGTGGTGGTGACGTGTTTCTTTTGATTTATCAATGGTGGTGGTGGTGGTGGTGCGTAGTAGTAGTAGAGATGATAGTAATATGAAAGGAAATAAAATTCTATAAATTTACCTATGATATTTTTAATAATTTAAATTTACCCAAAAGTCATCTTCACACATGTTTTACCATTAGAGTGAATGGATCAGGGACCAAATTGCACCAACATACACACTTACAGGACCAACCGCATCGGTGCCACTCTAATACATAGACCAAACGCTAACCTGCCCCCAATTACTAGACCATTTCAAAGAATTAAAATCTAGATGCGCATAAAATGAATATATCAACGACCGAGGTTCGTAATTAGTAATTCTATAAATAATTCAAACATAAATAGAGTTATCTACTTTATAATGTGTGCAAGAATTTTACCACTTACCATATGTTCACATTTCGTCCAATTATATAAAAATACCAACATCTTCACCACCGCATAAAAGTGTTCGGTAAAAATACTAACTCACTTTTAATTAATAGACAAATTCAATTGTAATGCAACAAATTACTCTATTCATACTATTTTTTTTGTATGATAATTTGTAATAACCTGCTACTAAAAAAAAAAATTTAATTTCTTCGTCATGGACCCGAGGATATAAATAATCTCGATGATAATATTATTTCTTTAAAATTTTTGTATTTAATTACATTTATAATTTAGTAGTTTTTGCTATGGAAGATGGATGGGAATCGGGTTCAGGAGATTTAAGTACGATAAACGGAGAATTAACCTAAACCTAACGTGACTCGAAGTTTTTAAATATCTATCAACACTATCTTCCACATCATCATAATCTGCCTCACTTCTTTCCCTTTCTTCTCTCCTAGGGTCGAGATATTGCCCACCCTCCCTTGGATTGACTCTAATACGATTGGATGCCTTGAATGCTTGGATATTGTTTGGGAGTGTAGTAGTCAAGTTATTGAGAGTGATGGTTAGAGTTATGTATGACTTGGAGGAGACTTCGAGTATCGTGTGATTTGACCTATGTCAGACGATTAGGGTTAGGTGACTCTCATTCCTGCAGGATATGCGACGCATATGTGCTCTTTATACTTAGTGCATAAGTGCGGTGTGCCTTATACTTGTGTGTATATGCGGTGTGCCTTATACTTAGTGTATAAAGAGCAGTATATTTTATACTTGGTGTATAAGAGCAGCAGCCTTATACTTAGTGTATAAGAGCGGTGTGCCTTATACTTAGTGTATGAGTGCGATGTGCCTTATACTTTGTGTATAAGTGCGGTGTGCCTTATACTTTGTGTATAAGTGCGGTTTTGGCCTTATACTGCGGTATAAGTGCGGGGTGATTATTGATTAGTCCATTCCTGCAGGTAGACGGATTGAGCATATGCGCATTAGAGGTTGGTATACTGGTGGGGATATGAGAGATAGGAGGTTTGATGACTAGAGTTTTAGTCGTTGAGTCTCTGATTTCTTTCAGAATTGTGTCTTGTTGAAACTTATTATATCTTCATGGCTATGTCTCGAGATTTCCTCGTGGTAATCATGTTGTATGACCTTTTTAGGTAGTCCCGATATATGTATTTCTATTCATATTTGACTATTATATTATTGATCATCGCTCCTGCATGGTAAGTCTACCCCTCGTTAAGCTTCACTTGCTCGCGGCTTACACCCCTCATTGGGCGGCATTTCATTTAAAGCAAAGACATGCGCTTGGAGCCAAGAGGCTGTTTGAGAGTTTTACCCCAGTGCTAGTGAGCACTGGGGTGGGCGAGGATCTCAAGGCCGATTTTGATGTGTTGTCAACTGCTTTGATTGTTGTATTTTCCTTTTGACGGTTTCCTCAAGAGGGATCAAGTTTGCAGGTGGGGTTCGCCAGTAGCAAGCATATTGGAGTTCATCCGGATATGGAAGTTTTACTTTTTGAGCCGATGGGGATTGTGGGCTAGATGAGAGTGGTTTGCTATTTATAGACTTCACGAGGGTGCCCGTGACCGGCGGGAGAACGTGAGTGCTCGATCATGAAGGGAGGTCTGCGTGTCCTGTGGAGCCATTTGTTGAGCTCTTCCGGGAGACTATTGCTTAGAAACCCACATGGCGGCCTTGGAGAGAGAGCTGATTTCAAGTGGACTCGTGTTCGAGGTCAAGTGGAGGCGTGACAGAGATGCGCCTCCGTTTATCCTAGAGGCGAAGAGGATTATTAGATTAGGATGGGCTGACGGGGAGATACGCCACGTATCTCACCGATGGATTTACTAGCTTCCATGCCGTGAGGAATGCAGCCCTAAAAGATGGAAATGGAGCGGGCGTGAGCGTGAGGCGAGTGGATCGAGGAGAGCCGACTGAGACTTTCTATTCCGGTAGACCCTAGCTCTAGAGTTCGCATCACTACCTTCCGCACGCGGGCGCCCGGCGAGATCCGGGCAAGGGGTCCAGAGTAGTCTTCCGGGGGTCCGCAGAGTATCCGTGTTACGCGGCGGGTCGATTAAGTACAAAGCAGGATTGCCGGGAGAGGGTGGTCTTATGTTATCGATGCCAGACATTACAAGACAAGTCCCCTTCCTGTGTAGTGGAAGCACAAGACCGCCTCACCAGTATCGTGAGGCGGTTATCAGGAGTCGGTGGTCGATTCAAGGCTGGAGGCTGATATGGAGTTGCAGGACCTCGTGAGGAGTTCCGTACTGAAAGGAGCCGGTCGAGGCCGTATCTGCCGTTACTCATCAGAGGCCTGTGATACCCCCGAGTGGTGACAGTACATTATCTTTGTGATATTGGAGGCCGTGTGTTGTTTGATTCTGCCATGACTTTTTTATTTCTCGAGTTTATTTATGCCTATCTGTATGTTGTGTCCCTGTCTGTCTTAATTTGAGATTATGACACCGTAGGGAGGCCGCTTGTGGTTAGATTTGCTACAGAGACCGTCTGATTGTTTGTGGTCACAGTTCAAGTGATTTACTTCCATTTGAGCTTTCTCGATTTTGACCTTATCTTGGGTATGGATCGTTGGGAAAACACGCGCCGTTATTTACTGCCATCGAAAGAGATTACTTTGGGGAAGGCTGTATAATGGCATATCCGGGTTTGAGGGAGATGTAGTTATTTTGCCTTTGAGTTTTGTATCGCGATTGAGGCTAGGAGATTGATTCGAAAGGGTGTATTGGGTTCTTAAGTGGTTGATTTGAGTAGAGAAGAGGGCGTGAGTAGAGGATGTGCGGTTGTTAGAGAGTTCAAGGATATTTTTCCGAGGACTTCATCAAGCATGAAGCGGGAGACTAATTTGCTATTGAGGTTATTCCCTGTACGGCACCACTTCTCTTCCACCACAGATGGCTCCAAATGTAATCATAGAATTGCGGACTCGCCACAGGAGTTGCTGGACAAGGTTCATCACCGAGTGTATCTCCGTGGGGTACCCATTGTTGTTTCTGTGAAAAAGAAGGATGGTTCGATGAGGCCGTATCAATTATAGGCGCTGAATGGCGACCATTAAGAACCGATACCCATTGCCTGCACTGACGATTTGTTTGATCACCAAGGATGCCAAGGTGTTCTCAAGATTGATTTATGGCCTGGTTAATAATGGGCTGAGGATCAAAGGAGGATATTCCAAATCGCTTTCCGACCAAGTTATGGACATTATGAATTTGCCATTTGATCGGGCCAAATGCACCGCGGCCTTTATGGATTTGATGAACCGGTATTTGAAAGCATCCATTAGTTTGTGGTGGTATTCATTGATGATATTCTCGATATATTCTAGAGGAGAGGAGCATGAGAGGCATTTGGCAGATTATGTTGAGGACCTCGAGACACACTCCGCTGTAGCCAAGTTTTCCAAATGTGAGTTCTGGTTGGCGAAAGTGCAATTCCCCGGGTCATGTTATTTAGCGAGGGTATTTGTGCTGATCCGCCGTATGTGGAGGCCGTGGAATACGCCTGGGAGCGCCCCACAAGTGTGATCGAGGTTAGGAGTTTCTTAGGGTTAGCTAGTTATTACAGAGATTCATCATGACTTTTCTTGATCAAGGCGACGCCTATCACTGTGCTGACCTAAAAGGGTTCCTCATTGGGATGATGATTGTGAGGATTGTTTCGTGGTATTAAAGGAGAAGTTGACTGCCCAAAGGTTGGCGATACCGCCTCAAGCCTCCAGGCTACGTGATTTATAGCGATGCTTCATCGTGATTGGGGTGCGTTTCGATGCACGGGAAGGTGATTGCATATGCTTCCCGACAATGGAGAAATCACGAAGAACTATCCAATCTATGATTTTGAGCTAGTGCCAGCAGTCTTTGCAAGCAGTTGTGGAGACATATCAGATGGGACAAATGATTTTCACCGATCATAAGGGTTTGAAGTATTTACCCACGCAGAGATTTGGAATTTGAGGCGCAGGAGGTGGATGGAGTTCATCGCTGATTATGACTTGATTATTGAGTACCACCCAGGAAGGCAAATGTAATACCGATGTAATCGAGTAGAAAGGGGAAATCAAAGGATCCAGAGAGAGGTGTGATGAAACAATTGAGTCGACTTGATGTCGAGCTTACATGGAGATTTTCGCCATATGAGAGTTCGACTGCTTGTGGATCGAATCTAGAATTTCAAGGTGAGTAGATAGAGAGACTCTGTGTTATCGTGATGGAAGTGGGGTCGACGATTACTCTGTTGACGAGTGGAGTTAGTATCGCTTTTATTTTGTGTGATAATTGGATTTTGTTTTATATGTTTTTGGTTGTTTGGGGTTGTCAAATTTCGAGGTCGTAAATTTTATTAGGTGGGTAGATTGTAATAAATCTCACAAAGAAAAAAAATTTAAATTTTCGGTTAAATCCATGATAGTATAAATAATCTCTATGATAATATTATTTCATAAAATTTTTAGCCAACATCAGACTAGTATTTTTTATTAAGTGGAATGATTTATCTTTTGGAATCGGGTTCGTGGAGATTTAAGTACGATAAGCGGAGAATTAACCGAAACCGAACGGGACTCGAGTTTTTTAAATATCTATCAACACTTATCTTCCACATCATCATAATCAAGTTCATCTTCTTCCTTTCTTCTCTCCTAGGGCCGAGATATTCACCCCTCCCCCCTTAAAAAATTCTCATTTTCCATTTCTCTCTTCGATTGTCGCCAAACTCAAGATCGGTTAGAATACTTTCTCCCATCATCTCTTCGAGTTAAGGCAAGAAATTCCAAGTCTTCGAGATATTTTGCCTTGACATGCTGACTTTCCATAAATTTATGGGATGATTCAAGTATGTTATGGGTTCCACATGTATAGAAGTGCTTAATTCACATTTAGGGGAGGTTGTTTTGAGGATCTATGGTCGAGTTGACTTTTTGTGTTTTCTTTTTGACTTTTTGGGTTGATATTTTTCTAAGACATTAAATGTAGGAGGTTATTTTGGGGCCTTATTGTAGCTATTATTGTGATGTTAAATTAAGACAAAATTGATTAAAGGGTTATGTCGAAAAGTGTTAATTCCAAGTTGAGTTATAATTATACTGGAGTATAGGTTGTTAATTAGGGACCCGCCGATTAATTAGAATGAATTATAAGTTGATTTGAAATGCTAAAGGATAAGATGGAATTTTAGCGGGAATCGATTCGTTGTGTCCTAAGAGATTATAACTGATAGTTATCCGCCATGTTACACCATTTGGAAATAGTTCACTTCAAGAGTTGGTTATGTATCTCCTAAGATAGTAATAGGTCTTGGGATTATAATTTTGGGTGTTGCTTTTAGGCGTTGATCGGGGAAAAGGCAAGCATTTGATTAATTTTCAAGGTTTTGGCAAGAGTTAAAGCGTAGGTGAGTACTTATCTCACGGGTGTTTCACGCATTTCTACTTTTAAATTGTGTGAACAAAGTTATCGTGATATGATTATGGAGAATGATATACATGTTATTATGATATGATTATGTGAGAATGATATACATAAAGTATTATGTTATGATTACGTGAGAAATTATATACATGTAATTGTTATATGATTATGTGATTATATTCTGTGGCGTTTGAAGATTGCTTGAGTAAGTAATAGCTTGAACTCCCAACTTATATTTCTCGATTGTAGCCTTATCGGCGATTGTGTTTGACTTACGACATGATGTTTTAGCCGCTAGCTAGCTGGATATTGTTTGGGAGTAGAGAAATGGTTATTGAGAGGTGATGGTTAGAGTTATGTATGACGGAGGAGACTTGAAAGCATCGTGGATTTGACCTATGTTGGGATGAGATTAGGGTTAGGTGACTCTCCTTCCTTGTGTACTATTATGCGACTTACATGTGCCTTATACTTAGTGTATAAGAGCGGTGTGCCTTATACTTAGTGTGTATAAAGATGTGTGTGCCTTATACTTAGTGTAGAAGAGCGTGTGCCTTGTACTTAGTGTATGAGTGCTGTATGTGCCTTATACTTTGTGTATAAGTGTGCGCCTTATACTTTGTGTATAAATGCGCTTTCGCCTTTATACCGCGGTATAAGTGCCGGGTGATTATTGATTAGTCCATTCCCGCAGTAGACGGATTGACAGCGCATGAGGTTGGTATATTGCGATATGAGATAGGAGGTTTGATGACTAGAGTTTTAGTCATTGTTGAGTCTCTTGGATTTCTTTCTCTCAAATTGTGTGTTTACGAACTTTCTATTATATCTTCATGTATTATGTCTCAGATTGTGAATCATGTTGTATGACCTTTGACTATTATATTATTGATTGACTCGTCTGCATGGTAAGTTCACCCCGTGTTAAGTTTCACTAAGCCTCCTCGCGGCTTACACCCTTTTCGCATTGGACGCAAGATTTCATTTGTGCCAAAGCTGACAAAGGCATTGAACCAAGAGGTCAAGCTTGAGTTTTGTTCCGAGTGGCTAGTGAGCATCGTGTAGCGAGATCCTCGCCACCGATTTTGATGTGTTGTCAATCGCTTTGATTGTTGTATTTTCCTTTTTTGAAACTTTTAGCCTTGTTTGCCGTTGTCATATTTTGTATTCGCATACGTATGTATCATCTTTTTGTAGCCTTGCCGGCATTACTTTATTTTTGGATATAAGTAGTATATATATATGGATTGGTCAAGCTTTATATCACCGATGGATTATAAACTAATTGTGATCACATTTTTGGATGAAACGAATTGTGTTTTAAACTCAGTCGCCCATCGGTTTGGTGACTCGTGTTCTGATTTAATGACTCACTCAAGGCCGACTGGGCGGGTCGCGTTACATAATTATTCAATTATAAATTAAAAATAATTTTCAAATCCAAAATTACTATTAAAGAATATATATATATTATTATGTTTTATTTTATATTACATTTAACTATATAATTCAACAATTAAAATTAAAATAGTGTCAGAATAGATTGTCAAGGGTTTAATTTGGATGTTCCGACACATTAAATGTCAAATTCCAATATTTTTAATTTTTTCTATAAATTTGGTGAAAATGATCAAATAATAATATTTTCAATGTACTTTAATATTTACAATAAATTTTATTCAAATAAAAAATTATGTTTATCGATGAAGCGAGTAAAAGTTTATCAATCTTTGATCACTTAAATTAAACATGACATGAATACACCCAACATAAACATACAAACATCACACAATAATCTCAATGTAACAACCATGATACACACGATACAACAATTTCGTATAGAACCTATACTCCCACATAAATATACACACAGATACGTCCAAAACACAAATATACTCAGACATGAATACACTCAACATAAACATACTCAAAGAATTTACATTCAAACATAAATATACTCAAACATCGATACACTCAAATAACTATATCATAACGCATCTAATACAACCGCCCTACAAGGCAACATTTCCCAGTTTCACAACTATACACACAAATACTTTCATAACACAGATACATTGTCACAACCAATTACCATACACCATACTCAAACATAGATAAGGTAACAAACGAAAGTGACAAATCCCCACCCTGGGCTGGGGTACCACTAGTGCCCAAGCACACCCGATCCTCACTGCTCCCACGTCCCGAGTCCGAATAGAAACATCCGAAAATAATTACTACCGTAATAGTTTCACCTTATCCTAATTCAAGCCTAACTTTCAACCCATTTTAATTACAATTTGACAACTTACGTATAGATCGTTACCACAACGACTACGATAACGAATTTTCCTACCCGACTAATCCCAATCGCTAATACCTTATCTAACTTACTAACATTTGCAACGATTTCAATCAACCAAATTTCAACTCTTTAAGTTAGTTAAGCCATTACCATCAACCTCAACTTAAGTCCGTTTACTACCTCGAAATCCACTAAACTAATTTCAACGTATTTTCTTCCAACACTCTATAACCATAATCTCATTTCAAAATACTTAAAATAACATTTCAATGACGATTTATACTATTAACCACATTTTATAGAAGGTTTAATCAAAATCGCCGAAAGTCAACTCGACTATAACGTCACTTTCTACCCCAAATATCAATCATTATCAATTCCTATATTACAATTTAAGCCTAGACAATAATTACAATCAATAATATCTCGAAAAAAACGATGTCAACCCAAAATTCTCAAAGTCAATGTCCTAAAAACATCCGAAATTACCAAACACGATATTTCAACTCAATAACAACTACTATACAACCCAAGAATCAATTGGAGCAATAAAATTCAAAATATTAAAAAGTCAACGGAAGTCAACTCAAGCGATCTCCTAAAATACTCAACAAGATCGGACTTTCACCTTAAACGACGGTGGCCAGGGAAGCTCTCCAAAACATTTGAGCCGCAAAGCTTGGAGTAACAAGGAGAAAATCTAAAAGAAAAGAAAATAAAATGGAGGAGAAGCACGACCGAGACGCCGCGTAGAAGAAGAAAAGAAAGGGTCTTGTGGTTTTGGGCTTATTTGATGGGTTAGTAATTGCTGTTTCCAAAGCCCAACCGGTGAAAACCGAACGCTTTTATTCGATCGATACCTTCGCTTAATTTATTCTCTCATTAACCAACTTCCGAACTTCAACATTATCGCACATAAAGTACTAAGTGAGAATTTATTTTTTGTGTAATTAAATTTAATAATCTATCGTTTAATTTATTTATTAACGAAGCCTGCTTTTTAAGCATTCTACCCTCGAAATTCTCAACTCAAAAGCTACTAAAGGTAAAATCAAACAACCAAGACCAACTCGGACAAAGAGATGCGTGGTAACGGTTCCTCATATCCTCCTCAAGCCCCACGTGGCTTCCTCTACTCGATGATTCCTCCACAAAACTTTTACCAATTTCACTTCTTTGTTCCTCATCACCTTCTCTTTCTGATCCAAGATCCTCACCGGTCCCTCCTCATAGGTCAAATCTACACCCAAGTCATCCGGCTGAAACTCTAAGATATGCGACTCATCCGGCACGTACTTCCTCAAACAAGATACATGGAACACATCATGAATCCTCTCCAATTCTCTAGGCAAGGCCAAACGGTAAGCTACTGCTCCCACCTTTGTCAAGATTTCAAACGGTCCAATGTACCGGGGACTCAACTTCCCTCTTCTCCCGAACCTCATTACACCCTTCCATGGGGATATCTTCAAAAATACTCGGTCACCCACCTCGAACGACAAATCTACTGGCGTTGATCAACGTATTTTGTCTATCATGTGCCGCCCTCAAATGTTGTTGTATCACTTTACCTCTCTATCGAACTCTCCACCAACTCGCACTCCATAAATCTTTCTTCCACTACCTCATTCCAACATATCGGAGTCCAACACCGACCATACAAAGCTTCAAACTGCCATTCTGCTAGCTTGAAAACCTATTATGTTTAACCCATTTTGAAATTCCTCATCCCAACCACCCGAGAAACTCTCAACATTACAGTCAAAGATGTCCTCCAACGTCTCGAATCGCTCTGATATCCGTCCGTTTTGAGGATGAAACTAGCATCAAATGAACCTTCGTCTCAATGCCTCCCCTGAAACCTCCCAAAAACCTCGGCGAACCTTGCATCCCTATCCCCACGATACTCTCTGCACCCCATGTAGTCTCACGACTTGGTCTATGTAATATCTTGGCCAACTTCTCCGGTCCATCGTTTTAATGTAGAAAATGAGCCGGTCTTAGATAGTCTATCCACACTACCAAATCCTAGTCATTTCTTTTTATGAGTTTTCGGAAGCCCAAACACAAAGTCCATGGTGACCTTCTCCCATCGCCTATTCAGTATCGTAGCGGTTGCAAAAGAACCCCGCTGGATGGTTTATGGTCAATCTTGACCTTGGACAAATCAACACTTTGCCACGTAACCGCACTTCTTTCTTCATTCCCGCCACCAATTGTTCTCTCTTAAATTTCGTACATCTTCGCATTCTCGGATGAATATTATATGAAGCATTGTGAGCCTCTATCCAAGATCTCCTTTAGGTCGGAAAAGTGAGGCATAACCACTCGCCTCCTCCTAAACGCAATACCGCTATCGGCCCAATCAGAAACTCGATTTACCTCCTCTTTTCTCCCCACCGTGCCTCAGACTTTCTCGCCTTCTTTTGCATCTCTCCTATTTTTATCTAGCAACACCGGTCTCACCCTTCATAGGCCAACAAAGATCCATCACCTCCAACCAAAATTTACCCCAATCTCGTTTACAACTCCCTATTTGGCTTCTTTCACCTTCCCTTCGCTTAAGGCATCCGCCACTACATTGGCTTTCCCCGGATGATATTCAATCGCCAGATCGTAGTCACTTGTAAATCGCCCACCGTCACGCTGTCTCAAATTCGGTGGTGATGTACTTCAAACTCTTGTGGTCTGTAAATATCTGGCATTTAACCCCATACAAGTAGTGTCTCCAAATTTTTAAAGCGAAACAATCGCGTTAACTCAAGTCATGGGTAGGATAATTCTTCATGATTCTTCTTCAATTGTCGAGAAGCATATGCAATCACCTTCCCATTCTACATCAATAATAACCTAACCCCCACGTGAAGCATCACTGCATTAATTACATACCCCTGCTCCCCAACCAGAGTGTCAACACCGGTGTCAGAGTCAATCTCCTCTTCACCATTGAAACAAGCTGCCACACTCTTCTCCCAAACAAATGGTACACCCTTCCCCGGCCTTGGTCATCGGAGTACGATCAACTAAAAAGTCTTGTATGAATCTTCCTGTAATATCCAAATGCCTAAAATTCAAGAAACTTCTTACCCGCTACACTTACAAAGCCTCTCCCAATTCATCACTGTCAAATTAAAGTCCACACGACACCTTTCGCCTCGAGATAACATGACCTACAATTTGTACCTTCCCAGCCAAAATTCACACTTTGAAAACTTTATGCATAACTGTTTACCCGTAAGATTTCCAATACTTCTCCTCAAATGCTCTTCATGTTCCAACTCACTTTAAAATAGATCACATCATCAATAAATACAACCACGAACTTATCCTAACTCCGAAAAACACCATTCATCAGTCCATGAAAGATGCTGCGCATTTGTTAACCCAAACGGCATCACCAAGAACTCATAATGCCCGTGATCTTCTTCTCGAAACGCTTGATTTTGAAATATCATCTTCCTTAATTTCACAATTGGTGATATCCAGATCTCAAATCAATTTTGAAAGAACTGTGATCCCCGCCTGGTCAAAGAGATCATCAATCCTAGGCAACGGCACTGTTCTTAATAGTCACTTTGTTCAACCGCCGAGTTAATCAATAATAAAGCTCATCGCTCCATCATTCTTCTTTGGACGGCAATGTTTATTTGAGCACCCCAAGGCAAATAACTTGGCCTTACTTTCTTTTCCAACAACTCCTGAATCAAGGTGGTTCAACTTTCAACTCCTGGGCTGGAGCTATTCTCAGACGTGTGCCATAGATATCGGATTGCCTCCCGGTACCACTTGATCGAAAATTCAATCTCTGCTCGAGGTAGCCCCGCAAATCTTCGAAACACATCCGACTCCTTTCACAACCCGACAAGCCACAGTCATCTTCAAGTCCACACGTAACCCAAATACCCGATACATCCCTTGTTCAACAACTTACGAAGCCAAATTCCAGATCACAAGACGATAAACTCCCCTATCTCCAACAACTCGTAATTCAAATACTACCGCTAGGTAAACACAATCTCCTTTGTGACAATTTTGCCATAAAGATGGTGTTTCCCTCAACCAACCATTCCTAAGAGATCTAAGTCAAAATCCACTAACTCAAAGGGTAAATGCATCTTCTAATACATGATTATCAAGACTTAAGGGACAATTACTATAAACTCCCTAATTACCTCTAACCGACCTCCCCTAATCAAAGCCATTATTATCAAAGGTACTCGTGATGTTCAGAATTCAAAGATAAATAGCCTTAGCAAAAATTCGTGAGGATATAAAAGAGTGTGTGGCTCCGTAGAATCAAATAATACGCGAGCATCAAGACTATGTAAAGATCCCACCCGGCCACCATTCTCGAATATCCCAGGCCTCCCGCCAAGGATCGCATTAATCTCGCCTCGCCTCGTGCTAACCTGCTCCATATCAAGCAATTCGCTATACCCGTTGATCTACCACCAAATCTCGACTCGACTTTGTCGCCCTCCAAACCGGCCCACCTCGATCGCCTGAGATCCACCTCTCCCAAACTGTGTCAAACAAAAGTGGCCGCTCTAATTGCACTAACATAAGAAGGACATACATTTGCAAAATGTCCCGGCTGCTGACATCGGAAACACGTTAACTCTTCCGGTGCTAACAATCTCGCCTCTTGTGCCCACTCTACCCACACCGGAGCAACACCACCGAACATGCACATCCGTCGAATTCGAAATACCACCGTGAAAACCACTCATTCTAGGAGGTACACGAGACGCTGAGAAAGCCCCTAAAAATCTGGGTCGAATAGACGGTGTACTAAAATGGCCTGGCCCCGGGCGGTGTTGCCGAAAGTTCTCCTCAAGTCCCCTGCTGCACGGCCCTCAGAGCTCCACCACATCGACCTCCTCGCCACCTCTAGATTCTGCCATGTCCCTCTCCACCTGCAACGCTGCATTCCTCAACTGGTGAAAACTAGTGTAAGTGAACAAGGACAATCTCTCCGACCCCAATCTCAACCCCCGATTTAAAGCCTCGCAATCCTCTCGTAGCTCGGGTGGGGTACACTCCCGGAATCAAACGGCAAGTTGCCGAACCTCTCTCGCGACTCCATCAATCCTAAGCTTTCTTCAAGGTATCCGAACCAACTCTTCTCCAACGTATACATATGAGTCTCAAACGTAAATTCCCGCCTAAAGAGTCGACCCAACCTGCGATCGGAATCTCACCCTAGCCACCAAATCTTTGTGTGGACATGGTTCCACCAACTCCTAGCTCCTCCTCCCCGACAACCGGTATACTACAAACTCTTCACCTTCAACTCATCTCCCAAACCCATCGGTTGGAAATTTATTCTCTAATGCTTCCAAGAATTCGACGCAACTCCGTGTGTCGCGGCACTATTTAAACTCGTGGTCCCTTCTTCAAACCTGCCTAGTAACTGTCCGATCTCCGCCTCGGAGTGCCATCACAGTCAGCCCGCTACTCCCACTCCTCACACCACCTCGAATTGCACTTCTCCTGGGACCCGGCTAACCACACTGCCTCACCACGCCCCCTTCCTCTAACTCCACGAGCCTCCGCTCTAGCGCCCTTGGGTTCAGGTCTACCCCCGCCTCTTTCCAAAGATCACCCACCAATGCTAGCTCCTGCCTATAAGCACCTCTACCCTAACGGGTCCGCGATTCGATCTGCTGCAACTTCAATTCTCGTGGCATCCGTACGCCTATGGAAAGAAATGAAAATAATTTTAGACTCACAAAGACCCATGACTCAAACATTTTAGACGGTAACACACACCACATAACCCATTAAAAACGAAACCCACGATTCGACACATAATTGTAACGACCCGCCCGAGTCGCACGCCCGAGGTTGAAACTGCCATCAACTTTATCCGAAGTCACCATAATGGTACGGTGGACACGGTAAAATCACCTGCTTAATTACCAACAAAACCGATAGTTTGATAAAAGTAAAATGTCTTTAAAACTCAAAATGTTGTAATACGTAGCTTAACCATCGTACGCTTAACTCAAAACGGTAAAGTGTAAAATTCCATCACATACCAAGTCTCAAAATACTCCACAAAATAGTTTATAATCTTTCAACATCCCAAAACAAAATATGAAAAACTGAGTACATCAAAATAAGAAAAAAGGTGATCGCCGGTGATCCTAGCCACTTGTCCTCACTCTAAGTAAATCCACGGGACACGCACGCACTCACGGCCACAATGGCACCCGTCAATCTCAAGGTGGGAAAGGGCTCGATGTTTTGTGGGAAACGAATCACCCGATGGTAACTTACCCACATCCAAATGAGTATAATGATAAATCAATAGACGTGGTGATAAAGTAGATAAATATATATATATATATATATATATATATATATATATATATATATATATATATATATATATATATGGTACCTATATATACAATACAGAATATGTCAATTATCCAAGGCATCAAACAATAATACCAACCTACATTACGTAGAATTATATATACAACACAGAATATGTCAATTCAACTCACATGCCATACTGTGATCTCATAACACATAATCAACCGGTAAACAACATACTACAACACGCGGCTCACACTACAAATGTAATCCACATAACTTGCAAAAAAGGAACACACATCAACATCACATATAACATTTCACTCTTTCTCCCGGTGCTCACCCTTCAACACCCAACAACAACATATCCTTTTCCCCAAGTGTGCTCACCGAACACCCAACATCGCCATATCCTTTTCCCGCGTGCTCACCTTGAACACCCAACATCATCATCCCAAATATTCTCAATTCACACAAACATAAACATCACACAATAATCTCAATGTAACAACCATGATACACACGAGTAGAACAATTTCCTCAGATAGAACCTATATTCCCCATAAATATACATACACATACGTCCAAAACACAAATATACTTTACGAATACACCCAACATAAACATAATCAAAGAATTTACATTCAAACATAAATATACTCAAACACGATACACTCAAATAACTATATCATAACGCATCTAATACAACCGCCCTACAAGGTAACATTTCCAGCTTTCACAATTATACACACAAATATTTTCTATAACACGGATACATTGTCACAACCAATTTACCATACACTACACTCAAACATAAATAAGGTAACAAACGAGTGATAAATCCCCACCTTGGCTAGTACCACTAGCGCCCAAGCAGTCAATCGATCCTCACGCTGTTCCCACGTCCCGAGTCTGAACAGAAACATCCGAAAATATAATTACTACTCGTAACAATTTCAACCCTTATCCTAATTCAATTCCTAACTTTTCAACCCATTTTAGTTACAATTTGACAACTTACGTATAGATTGCTAATTATGTTCAATAACAACTACGATAACGAATTTCCCTACCCGGACTATCCTATAATCCGCCAATACCTTATCTAACATTTGCAATCGATTTCAATCAACCAAATTTCAACTTTGGTTAGTTAAGCCATTAACTTACCTAAACGACTCAAACTAATTTCAAGTATTTTCTTCCAACATTTATAACCCATAATCTCATTTCAAATACTCAAAATAACATTTCAATGATGTATTTATACTATTAACCACATTTAGAGAAGGTCAACCCAAAATCGCCGAAGTCAACTCGACCATAACGCCACTTTCTACCCCAAATATCAATCATTATCAATTCCTACAGACATAATATCATAATAATATCTCATAAAAAACCGGTGAACCTAAAATCTCAAAAAGTCAATCGTTTCTAAAACATCCAAAATTCCACCTCAAACACGATATTTCAACCTAATAACAACTACTTTACAATCCAAGAATCAATTGAGCAATAAAATTCAAAAGTAATAAAAAGTCAACGAAAGTCAACTCGGGCGATCTCCCAAAATACTCAACAAGATCGGACCTTTCTACCTTAAACGACGTAGACCATGAGGGATAAGCCCCAAAAATTTGAGCTGAGCACAGAAAATCAAAAGAAAAAAAATGAGGAGAAGCACGCATCGAGATGTAAGTGTAGAAGAAGAAAAAGAAATGGGTTGTTTGGGGGTTTTGGGCTTATTTGATGGCTTAGTAATTGGGTTGGGCCCAAAAGCCCAACCGTGAAAATCCAACGCTTTTATTCGGTGAAAATCAACGCTTTATTCGATCGATACCTCTCGCTTAATTTATCTCGACACCTCCCACCAACATTATCGCACATAAAGTACTAAGTGGGAATTTATTTTTGTCTAATTAAATTTACAATCTATCGCTTTTAATTTATTTATTAACGAAGTCGTTACTCGTTTTACAACTTTGTTGATCGTTAAGATCCTCATGTTGGTTACCAAAGCTTTCCATCATCTTTTTCCTACAAATTTGAGGTATGAAGTTGAGCTTAAGTTGATTTAAATGTTTTACTTTGTTGACTTTTGGTATAAATTACCTTAATAAAGCCAAAGTTTTTATGGGTAGGAAGCGATGAATATAAGTAGTTAATTCATGAGTTAAGATGTTGTTTGGAGTGATTCCCGTGATAAAGTTCACTTTTTTCTAGGTTAATTTTTTGTTGTTGACTTTTTTTTTTATAAGACTTTAAATGTAGGGGGTTAATTTGGGACCTTATTGTAGTTGTTGTAAGAATCTGTGTGATTTATAATCTAATAGAGATAGTCAAGTTTACTTGTGTTGAGTAGTAATTGAGATTTTTGGAGTGTAGGTTGTTATTATGGACTTTATGGGTTAAATAAGATGACTTATGTTGACATGAAACGTTAAACAGATAAGGTGGAAATTTTATAGGGGGCCGATTGCTATGTCCGACGAGGTTGTTATTTCGTTGTCTTATTCGCTGCTTTAGACTCATGAAATCGCTCCACTTAGAGCTGGTGTATCTTCTAGAACTAAGTATAGTAGTAGGTGTTTAATGTACTTTCCGAAAGCGCTACCGTGATTGTGATTTCAGCAATACGTAACTGAACGAAGCAATACTGAG
>JADFUC010001608.1:0-47813 GCA_019722365.1 Lithospermum erythrorhizon | reverse complement strand
CTACAAGCATATTTATTCATATTTGACTACTATATCTATTGACCTGCCTCGCTACATATGGCTTAAGTTTCTCACTTACGCGTGTTAAGTTTTCACTAGCTCTCGCGGCTTACACCCCCCCTATTCGCTTGGCTAAGATTTCATTTTGCCAACCTCGGTGCCAACAAATACAAACCGACCGAACCGACCGAATCAACCGAACCGAAACTGTCGTAAATTTTTGGAACCGAACCGAACTGATTTAGGTTCAAGGCCGAGAGAACCGAACTAATTTAGGTTCGCCTTTGAAATAACCGACCGAACCGAACCGATTTCTAAATTTTGTGTAGATTTTTCAATTTTTATTTATTATCCTTTTCTAAGATCTTGCGAAGATTTAGATTTTAACTCTTGTTCCTCATTATTAAGTATAAATTTAAACAAAACATATATAAATATTTCTAAACCATAATATAGGAAATACAAAGATATGTGAAAATAGTGATATTGTGTATCAATGTGTATGTAGATTGTAAATTACAAGGATTAAATATAGTTTAAGGACTTAATTTGAGTTCAAGACGATATGCTCAAAAATGTCTTAAAACCGAAATTTGCTTAAACCCGAACCGAACCGATAGGATTGGAACCGACTGAACTGAATCCGATGGTTCGAATTTTGAGAGAACCGATGAAATAAGTTCGGTTCTAATTTTGCCTAAAACCGAACCGCTTGGAACCCTTTAGCGCTGTGTTGACAGCAGCAAAGTAGAAATGATGCAGGCCGTTTGAGAGTTTTATTCCGAGTAGCTGTGTGAGCATCGAGTGGCTAAGTGATCTCGCCAATCTCGCTTTTTTTGGTCAGGCTCTTCGGCCAACTCGCTTTCTTGATTGTTGTATTTCATTTCGTGACTTAAATTGGCTTCAAGAATTATTTTGTATTCTGTGAGACGGTAGACATTCTTACCAGAAATTTCTCGGGCCGCATTACTGTCTTTTTGAGATATGTTGTATATATATGGAGTTGGTTGGTTAGATATCACCCTGATGGATTGTACATTTTAAAAACTGTTTTTTTGAGAAATTTTAATTGTAATCAAATTTTTGGATAAAACGCGTAGTTCTTTAAACTGAGTCGTCCATCAGTATGGTGACTCTGGTGTTCAGGATTATAATGATTCTCACTTGTGATACTGAATTCTGAATCCGGCCGTTAAGCAAAAATGATAGACTTGGTTACTCGGACATACGTTCATATGTTAAAATATCACAAACATGTAATATATAAAAATGAGTATATGTAATTTCAATAGGCGTACTAAAGAGTAATTCTATACACACTCTCATAATAAAAGATTACAACGTGTATATAAAAAGATATAAGATTATACTAATACATTAAGAATTACTATTGGTTTCAATTGGCAGAGACATGAGAGTGTATATGAACATAGTATATACAAGAGTACTCCAACCTCGACACATTCATATAATAAAGAGTACACGCGCAATCTAACGGATTCACAAAAAAGTACTTCAGTACACAATTTATTCATGTCATACATGACAATTTGACACACTAAAAACAAACATCAAAGATGTTGCTTCTGGGCTATTGAAGTAGTAGGATGAATATCCTCCTCATTTAACTCTGAGAAGACAGAAGAACTCTGAGGCGAAAGCAACGAACTCTGAGCCAATCTTTAACTCAAGTTTAAAACCATTTTCATTTTTGCAATTCATGGTTTTCAACTGCTGATTTTCAGGATATCATCTTACTATGAAATATTATTGTAAGGTCCAAAACAAAATAGATAACAACTGCATAAGATAATTGAACATGATATTTTGATTGATATTAAAGTTTATGTACCATGTACAATATTTATAAGAACATAATGTTCTTGGTGAAAGATTACCTTAACAAAATTATGTTTGAACTTTCATCAAACATCTTGGATGTGCCTTCGTCCTAAAATATAGCAACTCATTTATACATCTTAGCTTGCCAAAATCGAACTTCTAATAATATAGAAAGTACTTTATTTCCAAAAGGGTGAAACACAAAAGAAAAAAATTATTAGTACCAAACCAATACAAACATACGAAGTAATAAATTAAGAGAAATGCAATAATCAACTATTAATAGTTGCTTTGTTAGAACAATATAATGCAATCAAACTTAAGCAAATAATAAGAAAAATCGTCACAATTTTTTTCACCAAGACAAAAAATCAAATGCAAAATATAAATTGATTTAGTTAATCATATATATCAAAGTAATTAACTATGAGTAAATCATAAATTAATTAATAAAAAATAATTTCAATCAATAACATATTGGGTAAGAACTTGTGGTTGATGCAAAGTGTCTGTACTCGCAGGAGGAATGAGAAAAGAAAAATGTGGATGGCGTGAAGGAGCAGAAGGAGGCAGCCATATTAAATGTGGCTGAACAGACTGAACTGGGTAATTAAAGTAAGGTGAACGGGATCAGCTTGGTCCGCTTGAATTAGTGGGCCTTAGACCTGAGGCCTATTTACACATGATCCGATTCCTATGATAATAACGTCGCCAGGGCCAGTTGCCAGAGAAGGTTTCTTGCTTTCTTTATTTTTTAATAAAAATGATGAATGATGGATTACAGTAGATTTGGCAAATCCACTGTGGGCCTCGTGGGCCGCTCAAACTGGCCCACCAGTCCAGATTCGGCCCGGCCCACTCTCAGCCCACGAACGGCCCCCCGGTTCGCTATCAAGTGGGTCGGACGGGGCCGAGGATTGGGCCCTGGTGCCCCGGCCCGTTCGCCCACCCATACCGTGGGCCTTCGTCTGGCCCTGCCTCGAGGCCCCCTTAGGCTCTTCATAACGCAAGTGGTACCGCTACATACGAAACTACTCACTAATTTCTTATTATTTCCTGCACCGCTTCATATGAAATCTGCATCAATGCTATTGTATAAATAATGATAGATTTTTCTCGAAAAGTATATAAACTGCAATCGCTCCATCATAACCCGCAATCATTGCTAGTGCTGCAGTAGCTGCTGCTAGCTGTTAATCACAACATTCAAACATACACACATTCATTCATTCAAACATGAAACACCATAAACATTCAAGCATTCAAACATCGACAACATCTCACATCATTAACAACTTCGAATAAAAGTACGTAAATAACAAACATTGTTTAAACGGAAAACATCATATATAATATGTAAACACATTCACCTCACGGTTTCTTCACTTGGTTCTTCTCTAAATCTATAAACTCCGGAAAGGAGGCTGGGCGATGAGAATGACCATGTCGAGGAAAGTGTCATGGTAATCCTATTACCGGACATCCCGCCATGGATCCGCATCGCCGCCATTTCGTTGATCATCCTCTTCCGTCCTTCATGACATCGGCTATCTCGACGCAACCCGGCCATCTCATCTAACAACCTCTTCAAAGTGTCACCTCCGGCTCTCGTTGGTTGTCACAGGTAGTAGCCTCAATTTGAGGATACGGGCAGACCTCCCTGCACTCCTCGCCACTCTGTGGAACCCACCCCATTCGGAGTCAGCCAGGCACCACAGAGTTCCACACCGCTTGCCTAACTCTATAGTTCTCTCGTGAGATCTCCCACTTCGATTCAACGCCATATCCCAGAAATAAACCTCAAACTTAGAAATCGAGGCTTTTGGAAATCATTGCCGCTTTTATTAACCTCACGCCCGGAGAATTTGTGATAGCACATTTTTCCTACTAACCAACAAGTTGGGACAAAAATCATGCCATATCAGGCGCCCTATTCTTATGACGTGGAAAATGTGTTCGAGGATAACGTGGGGTAGTTAACCTTCGTGATTCTGGCCAAGAGCGCCTAAGTTGCGACTAGTTTGTGGTCAAGTTCGGTGGCCCACTAGTCGCTGGGAACAATATTCCTTGGACCACCTTGATACAAACTTCCCGCCTTCCATCTAGATTGGGGTTATATACCAATCTTAGGGTTTTGGGCTCACTATTATTAAGCATATTAGCACAATCCGCTTGCCACTAGCCACTCTCGCACTACCCTCAGCTGATAATCCTCTATACATTCATCGTTATCGCCCTCATGTCTAGTCATAAAATTCATTCATAAGATCCTCCGAACACCCTTCAACACCATTAACATTAAAACTTAAGCCTATCATAGTGGGTCGCCATTATCTAGTTCAAATTTCTACGGTCCATACCTATAGTTTTATAAAATTGAACTACAATTTCGATACCATTCACAACTAAATGTACAAATATTTGCTAATTGAGCATTTTCTAGGCATTTAACAATGAGAGCCTCCGTGAAATTGCTCAAGTGAGGCCTCACCCGAGATAGACACCTTTGTCGTGCATTTGTTCCTCCACTCCTCAACGACACCCACTTCCACGTGGTCATCCTCCTCCACTCTCACCCTCCTCGTGACGTGGTTCCGCCTCCTCAATTACGACCTTTCTTGCCCCCTTTTTTCCTCCACGGGATGATCGCTACCTCTCTTGTCCCTTATTTTGTTGTTTTTTTGGTGCCATTTTATAAATTAAATAATATATTGCAACAGAGAGTATAAAATAAGTTTACGGGTCGGTATAAGGTCAGATCTAAGAAATTCAGAGAATTTAGGAGAATTTGTGGAGAATTTGTGATGAAATTATGTTAATAATGAAATGAAGTTCAAAGTCGCGCTTATTGCAAATTTTTTAACCGATATAAACGGTAATGTTTTACATTTAACGGGTACCATACGTTAACTATAGCGTAATGTAAACCCATTTTGAAGTTAAACGGGTATCGTTTTAATAAACGTACCACGCTTAACTTGACAAGATCTAACAAGTTAATAACCCAAACGTGGTAATCAAGAGTTCATTAACGGTACCACGCCATATAACGGTACCATTAATTTTGCAATGGCATACCGCTTTCAATTCCATTTTATCGTATCGAAATGTAAAGAAATGATAAGATATTGTATTATCGAGATTACATTAATTTATACTGCTTGCTAGAGATTACATTAATTTCATACACTCAATCAAAATTTAAAAACTATACAAATCTAATCATCATAATAATTATTTCATCTTTCTCGGATTCTTCTTTGTCGGAATGTATTTCTATTGTGTTGTTCTCTTCATCCATTTGAATTTTCCTCAATGTCACTAAGATCGGCCGAACAAATCTTTTCCTTTCCTTCCATGAGCGTATCCTTATCTTGCATCCGATGTTCATGGCCGTCCAATCCTTGATACAAACACATACTTCAATCGAACTTGTAAGTCTCGAACGCCTTTGAGTGTATTGAGCCGCCATGCTAAATGCGGATTCACTTAGCTATTGTCGACATAGGTATAGAAAATATTTCTTTTGCCATTTAGGATAATACTGAAACAATGCTTCCTTAGTCGCCCACCATTTCAATATATCAAAAGGGTTATTATCATTATATTGACTCAATTCAAAGTTAGTAGCAAACATTGTGGGTTAACTCCATTAGTGTCTCAGGGAGCGATTGGATTAAAGTACCTAGTAATTGTAAAGCATTCCTTAGGTGATCATGTTGACTTCAGATCTTTAACTCCCACGCTGGGAATATTAAAACTTGTTCCACTACTGTAGTAGCACGGCCCATTTCTTGCCCATACCTTTGACTGATATATTTGCTATACATGTTATACATATACGTTTCAATTCCATCTTTCCATTTTTTAACATCAAAATTCTGTAGTTCGGGATTAAAGGATACTAATGCTTCGTAATAAGATTTGACATAGAAATTAAAATAACTTAATTTAGCGTTAGGATCCAAAATTATACCAATTGCATAAACATGTGGGATAGGATGAAAATATTTTAAAAACTTGTCTTCCATATTCGGAACCATATCTCTAACAACATGACCATCTCTATGTTTAGTCATATGAATGGAAAGATTAACGATACATTCTAAAGCAAGATGAATATTTGGTTCATATTGAGTTGAAAAACTTTAGTATAATCTTTAAATGGCTCAAGAAACTTAAGTAATTCATAACAATATTTCCACTATTATATGTAAGTGGGGGGATAATATTCACCAACGGAGCACGATCTCATAAATGTTGTACTTCATCCTTATACATATGCGCATCTAACTAAGAGATCGTAAGTCGAGTTCCATCTAGTGTCACAATCCAAAATTAATTTTTAAACTTTTTTCCTCAAGCCTCAACCAATTTTTTATATTCATGTCTTCTAACCCCGCCATTAACAACAAAATTAACGGCCTTACTAATTGGTAAAATAAACTCATCTCAAACAACGTATTCCATCTTTAGCAACTAATTGAAGGACGCGACATAAACATCTAACATGAAAAGTTCACTAAAATCCGCTTTAATGGGCATCTTTAATCTTTCAATTGATACGTTATTAGCGGACGCATTATCAAAGGAAATTGAAGTAATCCTATTCAAACATTTGTAATCATCGGGCACACGCGAGTATACCTCCGAAATTTGAATATCGTTATGTTTAGCACCGATCTAAAATATATAATTCTCCTTTTGTAAGACCTAATCATGATCAATCTAATGGCATGTTAATACATTATATCAAAATCCAAAAGACACCGATACTAGTCAAACACATTTTATAAGGCAAATTCACGAAGATTTTACATAGAAGATCTTTTTTCAATTTTAAAATATTTAAAAGCATAGTTTCTCAGAAGTGTAATCGAGGGATACGTATTGCTCGGGATTAACAACATTTTGAATCCATTTAGGGAAACGCCATCTATCACAATGATTAAAAGGCAAAGAACTACCAATTACAAATTTCATAGTTTCAATCCTATAAGCCAAAATACTAGAAAAAACGTTTTTGCCGGTTTGGGTATCAATAGTTCCTTGTATACCACCCTCCCCACCACTATCTTTAGTAATCTTATGACCACTTAAGTGTCTAGCAAGATGATCGGTTCCCCCTTACCCCCCCACCTCGCTTTCCATGATGTAGCACTCTTACAATTTAAACAAGTCGCTTGTTTTCCTGCCCCAAGAAAATATTTCCAAATCCATGAGGTTTTTTTCTCTCAATAGTAGTATCCGTGAAAGTAATTAGATTGAGAGTTAATAAGGGTAGCTCATCCATACAATTATCATCATCTAAATTAACAAAATTGGTTGGACATACTAGCACTACTTACTTGAATACTTTTTCCAAGGTTACGCTTTTGTCGCCATTAATTAGAAGAACAAATATAAAGATTTATAAAGTTGATAAATAATACCGGATCGTGAATGGAGCAAGGTAAGATCATGGATTCACTTGATTGTAACGAACAAGCCCAAAACCAAAGGTAATGAATATTGTACCGCTCGAAAGTGATTCTATTTCTTTGGTATCATAAGAATGACATAATATGAAATGAAGCAAGTGATTGCCTCCCTTTTATAGACCTCTTCAATTTGAGTTTTGGAAAATGTAGAATGGTTTGTGCAGGGTCAAAACGGGGTACCGTTTAGATCAAACGGTACCATTGTTAATTCAAACGCGTACCGCTTAATCTAAACGGCAATTCGTCGATCATACAAATTCATAAAACAGTCATTGACTTAACGCGGTACCGGCACGTAGAAACCAGATACCGCTTATGTCAAGTAGCCGCTATATTCGTTATGCATTACCGGGTACCGCTGACTTTAAAACGGTGATAAATCGCTTCAGATCACAAAACGCGGGTAACGCTGGTAATTCAAATCGTACTTCACGCCGGCCCCGATACACGGCCTCAACCCAATCAGGCCCGCATTCGCTAACGACGGCCCGCCCGTTCGCACGGGCTCGGGCCCGCCGAATACGCTGGCCGCCCGCTTGCTGCTAGCGGGTCGGGCCGGCCGCCCGGGTTCGCTTGCCACCACTAGATTACAAAGATACGTGTGAGATAAACTAGATTTTTTTGACAAACGGCTCCAAATAATGGAGGCTAGGTAAATATTACCACGCTGAGAAGTTGGAAAGTCTGTTTCGAGATCTTTAAAATCGAAAAGACCTTGTAAACATAATACTACTACCTTGCCCCGAAAGATCAATATATTTGCTTTTTCTTGTCAAAAGGTTAATAAACTTTACGATCTTGATTGATATTCAAAAAACTTTTATTTGAATCAAAAATTATCAAGTTAATAAGAAGTACGTTGAAAATACTACATATTAATATTTTTTATCAAACAAATATATAACATATTAAAGTTATTTGAATTCAAAATTAAAGATATTAATCATTAAAATCAAACGCTGATAATCTTTTGCGTGAACAGAGGACGACACATTTTAAAATTAGTTTCTACACCAACAAGGAAAACCCCGAACCCTATAAATACCAACCACCCTGGACACAATTCACCATCTTTCGAGAAAGATTTATAGCAATACTTTATAGGAATTTCTCTTTAAGAAATCCTTCCGATGTTTTGCAAAACTATATAAAAGAAATCCTAAAATCACCACCAAAACTACGACAAACAAGATTCGTCATGGGGTCATGTAGAGCATTCTCAACAAAAATTGTATGTATATTTCGTCCAAAGTGATAAAAAGATCAATTAAATTGTAGTAATGTTCAAAAAACATAACATCGAATTATGCAAAGTATAACAATATATCATCAAATTTTGTGCATTATTTTTAATTTTGGGTATGGATATCAAAATCTATAGAAAGTTTCAACATATATAAATATATAGTTACAGTTGTTTGATATTAATTTTGGATATGGTTACACAAATCTATCGAAGGTTCAAAAATGTATCAGTAAATTTGATCATTGTACAAAAATATAACATATATGCAAAATAAAGAAATATCACATCAGATTTGTGTAAGATTACAAAATAAGTCTCTCTAGAGAAATATATAGATAAAATGTCTCTACAAGACCGTATCTTGCCCAACTTTAAAACAATTTTATTTTCACTTAATTTTTTAAACAATTTTTTATTTTCCAATTACATTTATAAATATATTTAGTTTGTTTACCTTATAATTATATTTAACTATTCATTTGTCATATATAATTATAATCAATAATTTTTCTAACTTGTAAATTGTTAATATTATTATGTGAACGCATCTGTTAATTTTAACGTGACTAAATACTTAAAATGGAACCTTAAAAGTTCACATTTTCTAAACCGAGAAAGGTATTCTCTCAATATATCTTTATATTAAATTAATTGTTAGGCTTAGTGACAAACAAAGTCTCTAATATTTAATATATTTTTATTTCGATCATCAAATTTTAAATAACATACTTCAATTAATTATAATTTTATAACAACCCAATATTAATTTATGAAAAATGTATAATTAAAATTTAATACCTTTCATCATATATACAAATTATAAGAATAAGTTAAAAATTATTTATTATATATCATAAATGAAGACTTAAGTATAATTATAAGTTAAAAATTCAAAAGAACTAAAAATATTTTTAAATTTTAATTTGAAAAATAAAAAGAAGTTAAAAAAGGATTATGTGAAATATATGTTCATTGTTAGAAATGTCTTGAATTAGTTATACTAAGTCCCACATCAAACTTTAGGAGTTTAGTGTCATTAGTTGGTCCTATATAAATGTTATAACCCGGCTCCATAAAGGCATTATTATAATATTATTTAAGCCAAGTTAAGTTTATGTTCGAGTTGTGTTATTAAACCGAGACGAGAAACTAGACCGAAAACCAAACGAGACCTTGCACTAATCTAGAAATATCTTCCACCTAACTCCACCTAATCATTTCATCATTATCCAAATCACCTAACCATCTCCTTTCTTCCCCAAAAAGGGCCGAACTCCCCCATCTTTCCCCCAATCTTGATTTTTTTTCATTTTCTTGGTGGAATCTTGTTGCAATTAACTCCATAATCTTGTTCTTCATCTCTTAATCATCTAAGGTATGATTTTATCTTCAAATCTGACATTTTGAGTTATAGTTGAACATTTGTATGAGTTTGACTTTGCTTAGATTTTTGAAATTGGAATTTTAAGACTTTAAATGGTAGGAATGTTACATCTGCTTGATATTATGAAAGTGAGGTGGATTATGGTTGATTTTAAATAAGTTGATATGGAAAGTTATAGTTGACTTTAGGTTGACTTTTTCCCAATCAAACTTTAGTTTCAAAAAGTATGTTAATGAACTTAATGGAGATAAAGTTTATACTGGACAGACTTTTGTGTGGTTGGTAGAGATTATGTAATTTTAGTTTCGTAAGTGAGTAGTATTTGGATTTTTGGAATTTAGGTGGTTAATGATGGATATATCGTTTAGAAAAGCCGATTGGGTCAATAGAAGTTGTTTAAGGTGTTAGTGTTCTTGAGAGCTGATGGCCGGGATTGGGTTTGGAAATGTGATGCCCAATTATGTCGTTTATTAGTCGGTTTAACTCGCGTGAGTAATCTTTCACCTTAAGTTATAATTGGTAACTAAAATGGTTGTTAAGTTGATGATAACTAAATAGAGTTATTAATATTGTAGTAAGTAGTACTATATCTCTCGGTGTTTTGATGATTAGGCGTTGAGCCCGGAAAGCAGATACGGACTAATTGTGCGGTGGCTGTCATTTTATGCCAAGTTGCGCGATCTATCTCACGGTGTCGATTAACTACTTGATTACGGATATGTGTATGTATGTGATTTTGTTAAATTATATGTTGAATATGCATCGTGGGCTTCGAGTTGTCAGTTGTTGTATCTGCGGGTCTCGCTTTAGTCGATGTGTTTTCGAGGCGATGTTGAAGCCCATTAGGAAGAAGTCAGATATGAGTTGATGGTACTATGGAGTCAGACAGTCTGGTATTTGCCTTATACCCTCGGTATAAGCGCGGTGTTTTGTTTCAGACTGCTGTTTATTCGCGATAGCTTATGTCGACGGGGACATAAGTTTCTCCCTACGTGTCAGGTTGATTATATGCACATTATTGTAGAACCGGACTTATATCAGCTTGTTAAGTTGTCGAGTTGTCGAGTTGATAAAGTTACAGCCGATAGAGTTGTCGAAATGATAAAGTTATCGAAAGGTGATCAGGTCATTAATTTGCTAGTTGTTGAGTTGATAAAATTGTTGAGTTGATTGTGTCAGCCGAGCTGGTTAGTTGTCGAGTTGTGATGTCGCCATTGTTAGTTGATAGTAAGTGTCGAGGATCATGCTAGTTATCTTTAAATGTACGTATGTTATAGCTTGATTTACACCATTCCTGGAATGTTCTCGCTAGTGACGAATTTATGAACATACGTAAATGATAATGAAATTGCTAATGAGACTTCAGATTAAGATCTTAAGTTAATAATATTATGTACTACTTATCTTATCGTATGCAATATCATCTACTTTGGTCCACTATTATGCTGATTGAGGTTATTAGTTTCATTCTCAGATATATATTCACTAAGTTTCAGCTTACACCCTATTTGTTAAGTCGGGCGGCAATTTCATCGCTTAGGTCGATTGTGGTGCTATTCCGTATTTGGGCTTATTCGGGCGATTGTGCTTTTAGGAGCTTAGGGTAGAGCGTATGCAGGCGCTTGATTCGGCCAGCCTTCATTATTTTGTTTGGATTGTAGTTCGTTGTCTCAGATAGTTGTCATTTCAGATTCTTCTTTTATCGTATGTTGGCTAGTTATTCCGCTTAGGGAATACCATGACGGATTCTTTTTCTTAAAACTGTTTTGTCCATTGTGTATTGTTTTATTGAGTTGTTTCAAGACAAGATCTTTTAAATTTGAGTCATCCATCGATTGGTGACTCGTGCCTGTGATTTGGGACGCATTCTAACCTCAGGGCGCACGAATTCAAGGCGGGTCAAGCACAAAGGCCTTAGGATTTCTTAGTTTTGCTTCAGACCAAATAACTATGGCTTTTAGTATATTAGTATTAATTCTCGCCTATTTCAAGAAAATATTTTAGAGTGTGTCCTAGCAATTCTATTCTAAGAATAGTGTAGGATTGTCATTCTATTATTTTGTAGTATCTACACATCCGAGCATAGTTTGCCTTTCATTTGTAATCTTTATTACTCCCATCCGTTATAGTGAAATTTCGGTGGCTCGTCTGTGGATTAGTCCTAACACATTGTCGTGGATACCAATGAAAATATTTGTGTTTTTCCTTTCAAGTCTTTTTATTTAATTCCTATAGGTCTTCGTTTATAACAAAATGGCATCGCGAGCCGTGCTATCGCGGGTTAGGACAAGTAAAGTCCTAAGGTTGATAAGTTCACAGTGAGAATAGCTTCAAATTTTGTGGAAAATCAAGGTTAGGGCATTGCTTAAATGAGAAGCGTTTTTGGGCACCTCTGTCACAAGACCTAACACCTGCATTCGAAAATATGGCATCTCTGAGAGAAGACATTCAACGTTTCGTTATCATTGAAAGATGACATCATTGCAGAGGTTTCTGAACAAGACATACCGCTAGATCGCGGTGTAAGCTGTAGAAGTTCTATTACGACAAAGAGATTAACCAACAAGTTGTTATCGGGCTAAATATCCGCTTGGCCTTCGGATGTGAAGGTACATCTCTCTAAAATTATCTAGATCGATTAAATTCACATTATTAGATTTGCATAATATTGAGATTAAATTGATGACGTAAGACTAAGATTGATATTATTAGCCCTTAATACCTTCATCCTATGAGAATTTTAGGAGAATCAATGACAAATGGAAAAGATTCTCTATCATTAGAGGAGGTTATCGGTCTCCATGATAGAATCTAGTATGAATTTTACTGCGGATAGAACACCAAATTTATACATCCCGGATCCTCAAAATAATGTATATTAATCTGGGAACACTTAAATGTAATATGAATAAAAGAGTTCTTTACATTGCAAATGAAATATCTAAATGAAACCAACTCCCTCGTTGAAAAAGTCTCAGGAATGCCTTTGAAAAACCTCAATTGCTTGTCCAACACCAAAACGATATCCTCTAGAAATGCACACACCGCAGGGAATCGAATCCCAGAAATGAACTTGCTGAGTCATGAGGGAATCAAAATCGAAGAGAAAATCACTTCCAATTCTAGAGAGGCGGCTTTTGAGAGAGTGGAGGCAAGAGTTTTTTCATGAATGAAAAATCTTGTCTCTTTCTTTAAATACCAAAGTTTAATTCAACCGTTAAGCAACTCATTAAGAATGGCTTAACTCATTAACTTAATTGTAATCGTTATGGCTTCTAATCAAATAACGAAATACTAGTGAGTTGTTCCATTTTAATTTAACTTAACAAAGTCAATAACGAGTCACTATCGAATAACTTATCAAGTTATTCATCAATTTCAATTGCTTAATTGATTAAACTTGAATTAAATTGATGTTCCACTACCATATATTTGATTAAATATATAAATATTTGCAGATATACCAATATAAGTCTCATTTAATTTCATTCATGAAATATAATTCAATATCATCGTATGTGTGTGACCTTCTAGGCTAAGATAATAGTAGTGCAACACGTAACCGTGGCACCTTACCTAGAGTTCCTTCATACTCAAACTCACACTTGCTAACACGTATGATTCATACAACACGTAACCCGATTTCATCCTTACCCAGAGTTCCTTCTAATTGGGTCTCATCTCAAACGGCGTAGTGCATCTCTGTCAGCTTGGGGTACCTTTCAACCTTCAACGCAACTTCATTTGCAGTAATGTGCCTCATCGAACTCTTTGAGAACCTCTAGTACATCCAAAACAGAATTTCACCAACGACTATTCTATCTATTTTCAGAAACTCACATGTCGAATCTCACCGCTTTTTGTATCCGCATCCTCTATTCAACCTCCTCTGAGAACCGTCAACCAAGTATAGTGTACCTGACTTCTGCCTTTTTGCTATAACCATTACTCCCCGAACCACCTTCAAGTTACCCTCTTCGAAAGTAGTTCAATAACTATCACCATCCAAATGATCACATCAAACTTTTCCTAATTTTAAAGATACCTCACCTTTGTCAGCTTTTCATAAAGAACCATCGTGACAACTCATATTCTACATCTCCTATACCTAATACATCCAAATCGCTCACCATCACAAGAAGATGAAGAGTCCCATACGTAAAAATAATTCAACACATATCCCTATCATGTGTAGTATGAAAGATACCTGCACCTATTATCGAGGAACCAACAAGTATTCACGTGATAAAACCGCCTCCATGTGGACCCCGCCTTGTCACAACCCCAACACACAAGATTAGAATTACCTCTTCCTCTACTTTCAGGATCTCCTACCTGCTTCCAAAAACCTCCGTCTCCCGTTTCTTCCTCCCTATGCTTAATGCAGAACCCTTAGCACTCACCTGCTAATGCCTTACGTATCTCCTTAAAGATAATACGCTCTACAACCACTGAGTTCAAACCTGTTAGTACCTGGCTGCATCATTTCAATAGCCCCCGCCTCTCATTGGCTCCCAACTTTTCAAAATCTAAACCAATAAATCAGTATTGCATCTCATCATCAACATTAACATCTACTGTCGACATTGATCGATAATGCCATTAAATCATTAAGGTGTCTCACATGGTGTACTCTCTTACATCTTAAGGTGAAACAAATTTTTCATGAGAAGTACCTATTGTTTGTCAAGGTTTCTTTACATAAGTTGCAATGCCTTCATCACTCCTTTGTGGGCGGTTTCCTTTGGTAACGTTGACAACAACTTTCCTCGAGAAACAAGCCTCGATCACAACCAAGTCCCGCCTGCCTAATCTCCATCATCCATTCATCATCCTCCATTTGCTAAGGTTTCACCCCCTAGTAGTTTGTTCAAATTTCTTTCCCGTATTAAATAATCTCTTCCATATTAATATCTGCGAATGAAAATCAATCCATCGAACTGGTTACTGTGATTGTTGTATTTTTACTTTGAGTATTTTACTTCCGTGCAATGGGCCTCGAGTCATCGATGGGCTTGTGCTAACAAATAGTCATACGTAGATTACATTATTTCAATTGGTATCGTGGTACAGTAATCTAAACGCATGCCAGCACTGTGACGTCAATCTTTACAAAACGGAAAGTTTCGTGGAAGGAGGATCTACTTAATTTGACCAATTGCTCTTGACGGAACCAACAATGCCTACTAGAAGGCCAAGATGACAAGAGCTTTAAAGTCCCTTTGACAGAGGACAATGATAGCCATGCTGCATTGGGTGCATCGCGCCCACTATTAACAATGCCGCGTAGAGTAACTGCAGCCGTAGGATGATTGAACGAATAAAACAAGAACTTACACTAGCAAATGACAAGGCAATGAATGTTATCTTCTAATGCCGCGATTTTAATGTGCTTAAACTAATTAATATACGTATCGAAGAAAGAATTTACGGATACGCTGAAACTCCGTGATAATAGGGAACTCAAGGTACGGATATCAAGACTCCAACAGCTTAACAACTAGATTTGAAATTTAAGGATGGACGAAAACGAGGCTATAGCTAAGTACAACAATAAATTGAAGGATACGGCTAACGAGTCATTTATGCCAGAACAGAATGAAAGTTATGAAAGTATTTAGAACATTGGTCCAAAAGATTTGTTCATAAGATAACCGGCTATTGAAGAGGCTCAAGACTTGACTACCATGAGTCTGGATGAATTGATAGGAATTTGGCTACATTCTAGATATCTCTCAATGACCTGACTGTAGCAAGATCGCCTCTAAAAGTTTCCTTCATTTATGTCAATGATGAAGATCTGGGAGAAACCATAAATATGCTTACTAAATTTTTTAACAAAACTCCCAAACGATTTAACAAGAAGCCATTCAAGTGGTGTCAATCATCACACCACAGAACAATAACAGTGGAAGGTTTCTAAGAATGCAGCGCAACGCCGGTCCAAAGCCGGGACCGATAAATCAAAAGCGAATTCAATGTGAATGTGAAGGCTTTGGACACATTCCGCGTAATGTCCCAACTATCTCAAGAAGCACCTAAGAATGGTCAAAGAACCTCGAGTGATGAAGAACATAAGAAGAGCAATCTGATCAAATTAGCAACTTTGTAGCGTTTCACCGAGTGACAAGCCAACTGTTATCAGCGCTTTGAATGATAGAGCGGAAGATGAGGAAGACATGACTGATGAAGAAGTGCTCGAAAACTACAAACTCTTGTATACTAAATGATGGAGCTAACTGTTGTCTATACCAAAATGGATTGAAGAAATAAATCAAGATTGAATGGTGAATTGAGAAAATTAGGACTAGAACAAGAACAAGAGATCCATTACCTGAAAGCTCAAGTGAATACACTGAATAAAGGCGTAAAAATGATGAATTCAAGCACTGACATTTTGGAAAAGATTCACAAAGTGGGTAAAAATGCAGGAGATAGTACAGGAGTTGGGCTCATGAAACCTCAAACTAAAAGGAGAGAATTTGATTGCTCAGAAGGATGCTGGACACAAAGGCCAACGATAAAGAGAGCACCGTTGTTCATTGACACGGGCGGCAAAGTGTGGTAACTGTAATTTTTGTGGAAAGAAGCTCATATTGCCCCCTATTGTTACAAAATATATGTAATCAAAAGGAAGCGTGATCAACCGCACAAAACTTAAAGCGGTCAAAGGTGAATGTTGTTAGTCATGTAGCTTACACCTCCTTAAAGACGTCGGCGAATCAAGTTGGTATTTCACGTTGACGCCGAGACACACGATGTAAAAGGCGTGATCTTACTCCAATTTCCTCACTTAGCGCTTAATTTGTTACGTTTTGGCTTAATGGTGGCAAAGGAGAAATCATCGGTAAAGGAGAATTGAATGTCCATGGCCTACCACATTTGACTGATGTTCTACTGGTCGAAGGTTTGACTGCTAATCTCATCAGAATAAGTCAATTATGCGATGACGGTAATGGCAAGTCTCTTTCCAAGCGAGGATGCACCGTTAATGACTCGCTAAAACTGAAGTATGCATGGCATGAGATCAACTGATAACTGCTATATGTGGAGCTCCGTACATGCCTTATCAAGTAGAAAAGATGAGGATGCTGATCTGTGGCACAGGCGACTAGGTCATAGTCATTATAGAAATATCCAAAGTATCGCCTCAAAGGAAGCCGCTGGTGGATACCTGACTGAAAGTCAAAGACAAAGTACGCTGAGAGTGTCATACCGAAAGGCATAAAGAGTTGTCACCGGCTAACAAGTAGTCACAACGCTGCGTACTGAAGTTGATGCACATGGATCTAATGGGCCCATGTGTCGAAAGATAGTGTGAAAGAGTATGTATACGTATGCTGCTGACGACTTCTCCGTATAGACGGGGAGCTTTTAGAAAAAATCACACATTTGAAGTTGTTAAACGACTGATACTACAAGTTCAAAATGAAAAGGAACAACCTATTGTCAAAATCAAAAGTGATCATGGAAAAAAGTTCGAAAATTCAAAGTTTTCCGAGTTTTGTGCCAGTGGAGGAATTACTCATGAATTCTCAGCCCTTATAACACCGCAACAAAATCGTGTCATTGAAACAAAGAATCGAACTATCCAAGAAATGACACGAGTATTGCTGCATGCTAAGAACATTCCTCTCAAATTTTGGGCCTAGGCGATTAATACTGCTTTCCACATTCATAATCGAGTCACACTTGGCCCCAGTACAAACAATACAAATTATGAAATATGGAGGGGGAGAAAGCTGAATGTGCAATATTTCTATGTCTTTGGTAGTTTGTGCTATATCCTTGCTGATCGTGAACCGAGGTAGAAATTTGATATCAAAAGTGATGAAGGCATATTCTTAGGATACCCAAGAAACAAAGTGAAAGCCGTTGGTATTCAACAAAAGAACTCAAAAGGCGGAGTCTATAAATGTGTGGGGCGTACTATATTCATGAGTCGGTAGTAATGAAGAACACACGATGATGCCCACTGGCCAAAGACACTTGGTCGGCTGACAAGAGTTTGGGGACAAGCAAGTCAATCAAACCTCGTTGCTGGCTACCAGGATTACAAATAATCAGCATGTACTACTCAAATAATTCAAAACCATCCTGTTGAGAACATGATTGGGGCGATTGATCAAGGTGTTGCAACAAGAAGAAAAGAACCCGTTGACTACAGAAAAATGGTGGGACTTATAGGAGAAAGCTGTTTTATCTCAAAAATCGAACCAAAGAATGTCAATGGGGTTCTCAAAAGACGAAAGCATTGGATAAACTATTTAAGATGGAATCTGATCCAGCTTCAATCTAAATGATGCGTGGGGAACTTGTGCCTAGACCTAGGGATCATAATGTCATAGGAACCAAGTGGATCTTCAAGAACAAATCTGATGAGCAAAGAGTTGTTACTAGGAATAAAGCAAGGTTGGTGGCTCAAGGATACTCATAGGTGGAAGGAGTTGATTTCGAGGAAACATTCCCGGTTGCCATATTAGAGGCTATACGTCTTCTCCTCAGTATAGCTTGCTTGATGAAATTCAAACTATATTAAATGTATGTGAAAGTGTATTCCTCAACAGAAGTCAAGAAGAAGTTTACGAGAACAACAAAAAGGTTTTCATGACGGCAGCTTGTCCCCAACATGTGTACCGACCAAGAGTTTTATATGTACCTCAAGCAAGCCCCCCGAGCGTGGTGTACGAGACTCACAAAGTACCTATTAAGCAAGGGATATGAGCGTGGAGGGAAACGTACGACTTATTCATTAAGTATAGTGTCAATTTTGATTGCAAGACAAATCTATGTCATGAAATAATATTTTAGGAAAGTCAATGAATTAGTACAAATAATTTGTGCAACAAATGGAGTCCGAATTAAATGAGCGAGGGTGAGCCGAATTACTTTCTCGGATTTCAAGTCAAATGATAAGCATGACATTTTCTATCTCAATAAAGTATGCCAAAACCTTGTCAAAATTTTGACTCGAAATATAAAGTCAAAGAGAACACCAAATTAGCAACTCATGTGAAAGTTAGCAAAGATGTCGATGGATGTTCGGTAGACATAAGTAATGTATATGATAGGAAGTCTTGAGATTCCAGCTAGCTTCTGTCTGTATATTTTCTATTCTGTTGGAGTATGTGCTAGGTTTCAAGCAAATCCTAAGAAGAGTCATTTAAATCAAGTCAAGAGGATCATCAAATATGTGAATGGTACGTTGGAGTATGGTGTTTTATATTCCTTTGATACTAACAATTGTTTGGTAGGATATTGTGATGCCGACTGGACTGAAAACATTGAAGATAGAGAAAGCACATCTGGTAGATCCTTCTTTTTGGGAAATAATCTTGTTTCTTGTTCAAAGAAAAGCAAACTGTTTTCTCTCAGATCAAATGAAGGTATCATATATAAATTTTAAAGCGCTTGTACACAACTCCGTGGATGAAGTGTATGCTTGAAGAATATAATGAGTCAACATGCCATGACTTTATATCAGAACAACTTCGAAGGCTATTAATATATATCAAAGAATCCAAAGAAAGATACCGAACCAAGCTATTATTGATATTAGGCATCATTTCATAAGGGAGCTGGTTGAAGACAAAGTAATATCCCTGGAGCATGTAAGTACATATAAAAAACTTGTCGATATTTTCACTAAAGCTGTGGATGTAGTCAAATTCGAATCCTTGAGATCATCTCTTGATTATGTGTCAAGTTGAACAATAGCAAATTAAAAGAGGAGCCAGAGCACTGTGTACGAGGGTAATAACAAGTGTTACAACAGAAGCGAAGGAGTTCTAAGGTTGGCACAATTGTAATAGGATGTGGCGACTAAAAGTTCTAATTTTGAGGAGCATAATTTGGCGGGAAAAATAGAAGAACTGTTTAATGATTCGGTTAAAGACAAATATGGGCTATTTATTATGATGGAATCTTTTCCTAACCACCCACATTCCTTTTTAATCACTTTCCATAAACTCTACTCATACAACATCAAAACTGCCAACAAACCCTTTCAAATTCATCATACTTCCTCTAAAATCCGCACAACAAAACACACAAATAGTTGTTCTCTTTGCCTAATTGCCCATAACCGTACCACTTTTTCTCTAAAGCTGTCTACAATCTCAACATTAAGAATGGTGAAAACTCGAAGAGGACTAAACAAGCCGGGAAGAGCCACCAAAGGGAAGAAGAAGGGAGCAGAAACGAGTGATAGTGCATGCATGGTAGTTGAACCCCCTGTTATAAACAAGAATATCCAAAAGGCCAAAGGTCGAAGACCAAAATCACAATCTTCGGAGAAAAATATGGGGGATGAAACGATTCTTTAACCCCTGTACACTTAGAAGTGCCCCCGGGGCTTATATTGGATTTATGATTTCACAATGTGAGGAAACCTCAAGAATTGGCCACAATAATTATTTCTACCTTGCAGATTATACGAAGGCACGAGAAATCGATAACCCTAGATCTAGTAATGGACAATGTGCATCTATGATAATGTCGGGTGGGTAAGTCCCATGATGAAATTAACGCTGAAGTAAAAATGTTGTGGAAGAGGAAGATGTGTTGATTGTTGAAGAAAGAGTCATTGGATCATTCGTGGTGTCAGCGATGTTAGAAAACTCAAGTAGTGTATGTCGAACCTTCGCTACGCCATCCGCCAAATGATGACTGAAGAGGCGCTTCTGTGAACCATCGGTAGTTGTTGGTGACCGCGATGCTATGGAAAGTAATGAGTTGATGTTGAGGATATGGCGACTATAACGTTGAAGAAACCAAAACATTAAAGGCTTCGGGTAAAGGGAAGATCGAAGTTTCATGATTTATGTTGAGTCATCTGCTGTCAATATTATCATTGGTGGTATGATGTCGCCATACCAAGTGCCGATTTACTTAGAGCCTATAATCAAGAGACTGTAATGCCGCTGGTCAAGAAGATACTAAAACCCCGAATGTAGATGTTGAGGAAATAATGTTGGGAAATCAATGAGAATTGATTCCATTTATTATGCTGTCATGTATTAATTGCGGTATCAATTCATTTACCATTGGTTAAATGTGATTATCGAACTTTAGCGTTCAAATATAGTAATTGTATATTAGTGTGGGTTCTCATGATAATTTAAGGTTATGGAGCTATTGCTAGATCTTACTATTAATCGTTATAATAATAGTAATTGGTCAATTATTATTATACAAATTTACTATTATCTCGAGTCTAGAAGCGTCACACACATACAAAGGGATCGCTGAGTTATATTTCATGTATGAAATTAAAGAGAACTATATAATTGGAGAAATGTATTTCTTAATTACAAGGGTTCTACATTTTATGTGGTAGAATATCGATTGAATGAATAGAATCAATTAAATAGTTATTTAATCGATTCGAGTAATTTTATTTATCGGCACTGAAAGATTATCGATATCGACTCATTACTATTTAATTATCTTAATTAAATAGTTCAATCATTAGCAACTCCATTAGTGTCTTAACGCCAATAGAGTTAACGAATTGCTACATTTAACGGGTTGCCACGGGCTTGTTTTAACCTAGCCCTATATAAGCGTAAAACTTTAAGGTTTTTTTCATCATAAGATTTTGAGAAATTTTATCACAAAAACCCTAAAGAGCTCCCCCCCTCGGCCGAAATTTTCCTAAGAATTTTGGGGGTTTTTCAGGTTTTTTTCTATCCTTGTTTACTAGCATAAATTAGTTCTGATGCAACCCCTCCCGGTGTGGACCAATCCAGAGATATCATACGACGGGAGTGAAAGGTTAAACTCTAGGCATGTTTCTGTAGAGGTAAACGAACTGCTAATTACAACTCTTCAAGCCTAAAATGTGAGGATAGCCAAAGGCCTTGGTCGATGTCGATAGTTAGCTTATTAAGCACTATATGACTAATATTTTATTTGATTAGTGATCAAGATTGATAACGTTAGCCTCATAGACTGTATCAATACCGGGTCAGCCGGTCAGCGACCGGGGAGTCAGATTTAATCAAACGAACATGTAAGATATGTATATCCGTGGTCCCATGACATTTGTTTAGAATTTTAGGTTCACAATTCTTAGACCTACCATATATGACTATCCGTAATATACAAGCTCAGACTTTGACTATGACCAAACGCTCTCCCTTAAGCGGGGATTATAACGGCATATGTCGGTCACACAAATCATGATCAAGCAGACCAAACGTCTCATGTAAATGAGTTATGTATTCATAGTCCTCAGAGTGTCGATGACATACTTATCATTGGAAACAACGTGGAGTTACTAAACTCGGGCCAAGGATTGGCTGCAAATGTTTCTCGATGAAGGACTTAGCGGCACGCATATACTGAATAAAAGATCCACCGATCGAGCCAGAGGTCGATTGACTTATCGATACTTATGTGAATAAGGTAACGCAGTTAACCAACATGAGTAATTCCAAGAGCTATGAATCTCCCTGACACGCAGCCATCCCGCCAGGTGCCACGCCGTCTCCACTACTAGTGCCGGTATGAAACGTAACGAAGACACATACCTACGCTTCTCGGCTATAGGATCCATCATGTGATGCCATGTTGTGCACTAGACCGATGTGTCTTATGAAATTAAGTGTAACCGCAGATACTCAAGCTAATCCGTGTGAAAGCCACTGATTGCAAGAAGTGCGCCTTGGGCATTCCAGAAGAACTAAAGATGCTTTCTTGCATATTGCTGACGAAGAGTTGATGGCACAAATGCCAGCTTTTCAAACCGACAGAGACGACTATCGTCACCGGGTATGTATTTGTCTCAACGGTGGAGCAAGATCTTGGAGAAGTTCCAAACAGTACCGCGTCGATTCTACCACATAACTGAGTACATCGCAAATATTCAACTGGGCTAAAGAAGATGTTGATAAAAGGTTCGTGGACCGAACTCTCTGTGTGGTACCTAGCACTGGTGGACCACTGAGTTGTTTTGTGACAACATCAGCAATAAATATGTATGAACCCCAGCACATCACAAATCCAAGCACGCACTGTAAAGTATCACCGACAGATATGTTTCGATAGAAAGTGATGTCAAAGTATGTAAAGTAGAAATCAGAGGTTAACTGGCCGACCCCTTTACTAAACCACTAAGTCAGCAAAGCATGATGAGTAAGGCAAAATAACATAGTAGTCTTGTGACAGATGTCGCAGAATGCTAGGTTAAGTGGGGAGCCGGTGTATCTATTGTGTTATGAACAAATATTTGAATATTAATGGCTTATATTATTTTAATATATTTGTTTGCTGGTGTCTATATGTTTAAATTTACATATAATATACATGTAAGGTATCCTCTGAACAGTGAAAGGTTAAACTTAGGTTAGTCTATGTTTTCTAGAGAGGCAATGAACCGTTAATTACACTCTCTTCAAGCCTAGAAACATAGGATACCTAAAAGGCCTCGGGTCGACGCCGAGAAGTTGGGGCAACAAAGATCATATGACTAACATGGTGTTTTGATTACATCGCATTGAAACACGTTAGCTCTGGCAGACTATCACACTGCGGGTCGGGCCGGTCTCGGTGACTGGGAGCCGGTATGACCAAACGACCATAGAAGATATGTATATCTGTGTCCTATGACATTTGTTTAGAATTTTAGGTTCGTCAATTCTTAGACCTACGATATATGACTATCTGTGTTATACAAGCTCAGATTTCTGACTATGACCAAACGCTCCGCCTTTAAGCGGAGAGATTATAACGGCATATGTTGGGTCACATAGTGTAGCGATAGATGCGATATATTGAGAGGGATTTGTCCGCCTGATATACAAGGAAAGATCTCGTGCCTCTCACACAGCTATACCGATTGCTTCATGCTGGACGCCATAAATGCTTATTCAATATAATTTCCCGAGTAAAGAAAGTTGTGGGTGTTTTCATGACACACTTATGGTTAGCCTACGACTAGGAGATCGCGTGGATAAAGGAAATTGTAAGAGAATCAGTCCAAAGGCAAAGCTGGCATTGAAATCAATGAGAATCGATTCCATTTATTATGTCTACAGACAATTGGGCAGATCAATTCATTTACCGCTAAGAAATGTGATTATCGTAACTTAGTGTTCAACTTAGTAATTGTATATTACTAGTGTAGGTTGTCAGCGATAATTTAAGGGGTTATGAGCTTATCGCTAGATCTTACTCTATTAATCGCTATAATAATAGTAATTAGTCAATTATTGCTTATATTATAATAATCTTACTATTATTCCGAGCCTAGAAGGTCACACACACATGTTGATGTTGAGTTATATTTCATGTATGAAATTAAAGAGAATCGTATAATTGAGAAGATATTTCTCAATTATAAAGTGGTCTTCTACATTTTTATGTAGAATATCGACAACGAATGTAATCAATTAAATAGTTATTTAATTGGTTCGAGTAATTTTAGTATTTATCATCAATAACTTGAAAGATTATTGATGTTGAGCCATTAATATTTAATTAAGCCACTAAATAGTTCAACTCATTAGCAACTCATTAGTGCGTCTTAACGAACTAATAGAGTTAACGAGTCAAGCTAATACATGGAAATGTAGCCAATTGATTCTATTTGTTCAACTCATTAAATACTAAAATTACTATTTAATTAAGCCAATAAGGCTAAAATGTAGCCAATTGGATTTTCAAATCATTAAAATTTTACCATTTAATTAAGCTAATTAAATAGTTCAACTCATTAGCAACTCATTAGTGTTAAAGAACTAATGAGTTAACGAGTCAAGCTAGTACTTAACGGGTCATGACATCTCGCTTTTTTTAACCTAGCCCTATATAAGCAAACTTTAGGGTTTTCATGACATAAGTTTTGAAAATCTTTTTTCATCAAAACCCCTAAAGATTACCGTCGAAATTCTCCAAGAATTTTTCTTAAGCTTTTGGTTGTTTTATGCATTAGCATAAATCATGTTCTTTGACTTCCACCTCTCCGTGTGGACCAACTAGAGATATCATCGAGACTGCAACAAGAGCCGAAGGAAGTCAAATTCACGCTGCGAATTTGAAGTTGTGGAACTTTAGTGGAATTTACTCCGGCCGCAATGTAAGTACTGCTTATTCATATTTAAATATATGTTTTTGTTTAATAATGTAGTATGCACTTTAAGATCCAGTGAATTATGGATTTGTATTTATACCTATATATCCATAGTATTTTCCATCAAATAAGTCCGTAAAAGTATAACCTAGAAAAGAAGAAATCTAAGAAGAGAAGTTTAGAAAATCCTAAAGCGAGGCCGCATCTTCCAGCCCAAGGAAAATTTACAAAGAAGAGAGGCCAGCAAGAAAGCAAGAAGTCGAAAGAAGAAAGCAAGAAAGCATTTAATGAAGCAGCTTGTATATCAGAAGCTCAAACCATAATGTGAGAATCTAGAGGTTGACGAGGTTATGCGTGAAGAAGATGTGTGTTGATACCACCGCTTGTTCAACCATCTGCTGGGATGACGAATTGCCCCTAAGCATTTAACCTCGTGAGCCTGACCAAGAAGATAAGCCACAGAATGAGAAGAGGAGGAACTCCAAATGGAAGCTCATAATGAACGAGAATAAAACATGAATTGGGAATCGAAGGATTCCTAGAAATTTGGTTGCCGTACCCAAAACTATTGTGTCATTAAATTCTGAAGAAAAACAAATTTTGTGGAAATTGTGGCAACCACTGATAGCTGAAAATGTTGTCAGTTGTGACTCGTAAGAACCCTAACATCACAAGGTAACCTTCAGAAACTGTACCTTTGATTTCTCCCCTAGACTGATAAATGACTACTTGGGTGACCAACTGGGGGTGATGGGTATAATCTAAGGCCTAACTACACAATCAATGCAGTTAACGGAGAGCGCTGCCTGCATGGCCTCGAAGCACTCCCGTCCTCTAGGCTTAGTGTGAAATATACTTTGCTACACAAGGTTGGTGTAGCCAATTGGATTCCCACCACCCACAACACTAATGTGTCTGAAGCCTTAGGGAAATTTCTGTACATGATCGGGATTGGAGCCTCTTTTGACTTAGGGCGGGTTCTATTTGATCAAATCATTCAACATGCCCAATCCCATGTCAGGATCACGGCTGTCTACCCCAACATGATATGTAGTGCATACTTCTTAGCCTCAAAAGACGAGCTAACATACTCGATCAGATGACACTAAAGCGGGTCGCCTAGAGTTATCACCATCAGTCCGAAAATGACGGAAGTAATATGTCAGGTATGTACCTTCGCCTCCGCACCTCCTCACAGAGTAGCGGCCTTCAGGCATCACAATCACGGAACTCAGCTCCTACAAGAAGAGATCCGTTATTTAAATGGAGCCATTCAGACTACTATAGCCAGGAAATCGCTGAGGCGCTGCTTGAGAAGCTTGACCAATGTATTTACGATCCGCTTGAGAACGACAAGGATGTCATGAATTTCATTTGTTATTAGCAACTAATATGCTTTGGTTATATTTTTGGGACAAATAGAGGGAGATGTCCAGATGGAGAACCCAATGGAGGTGTATTTTTCTATTTTTATGTTGCCGTGCGTTGTGGATATTTTGGTGGTGTTAGCCTATCATGGCTTTGTGTTGTTTTAAGGCATCACTGCTTTAGCCATCCGTCTCCAACTATCAGACTGAGAAATGGATTTATGTTTATGTTCAAAATTCCATCTTACTGATGGTTTGATATTTATAGATTTTCATTCTATTGGCGTATATTTACGCTTTTCCTTCTGAATTTGCAGTTATATACGCTATGTTGTGATGTGTAAGATTCTCAAAGTATTTCTCACGAAAAAACTTACCCAAAGCGGGGGAGTTTGTTAGCGCATCAAGCCAGCTGCTATTACAAGTGTCATTTAATTAACCGTCGTTGTTGGGGATTTCAGTAGCAACAACTCGTAATACTATATCTTTCCACCTAAGATATTGTTGCCTTATATGAAGGAGATCTCGTAGATAAGATTCTATTAATCTAGCAATATTTCACAATCGCCTACAAGATATACACGCTTAAAAAATAAAAGCAAATAAAATGGAATCATGTATTTATTATATTTATATGATAAGTTTTTGTTTATGGTAATATTTTACCATAAACTAAGCAGCCTATACTATAAAGTTTCTGAATGCGCACGTGAAAGGTGCGAAAGAAGAGATTTATCATAGATAAAGATGAGCTTATAGAGAGTTATTTTATCAGGTAGGTCGAACGTGACGAAGATTCTGGCGTTCCTTAGTATTCTATAACTCCTTTGATTGCATAACCGTTGCCGACACCTTATTACAACAGCCTTGTTTTAGTGATAAATCACGTAGTTGACACATACTGTGACAGAAGATGAATTATGATGATACTATAGTCAGGAGGAGCCCGGACTTATACATTCCGATTGTAGTGTATCAGCATTCCGAACTAAAAAGCAATGATCACAGATTTTACTTTTGAGTATTTTACTTTCCGTAATCATACCAGCCATTGACAAATAAGGCTTAACAACCACTCACGAAGTATTACATTATTTCACAACTCATAACTCATATTACATAAGTACATCCCTCCAAATTTATAACATTAAATAAGCTATACGCAATTGATAAAAAAGATCTACTATTATATCCAGATTCATAGGTTTACTGAGACCTAAATAGAATCTAGAACCAAAGATGATATTCAACTGTTTGTTGGTGGCAATAAGGTGACCCCAACCATTTTAGCAGCATAACATTGTCCTTTTTAACAGTGTATATAAGCATCGAAATTTAAAAAACAAACATCAGCAAATCAACAAGCATCGAGTCACAAGGTAAATATCTAATAGGTTTACTGATCAAGATATATCAATACCAATCCACCTCTTCAGTTGAGACCTTGGCTTCTTCTTAGGCTTTTTGAACCGATATTTCATATTTAGCTTTATAATCAAGGAGTAGCAATTCTGCCTCTGCTGAAGTGTCATAGTATGTTGATGATACTTTGTGGGCTAGAAACACATTTTAAGATGGACATGTATGTACATAATAGCACATTCAGTTATAGTTTAAGTGCAACAATATATCACCGGTATCCCCTAAGTTTTCTGTATCAGCATTTCAGAATAAACTCAAATCACTGGTACGTCGTACATGAAGCTGTTAAACTCGTGAGTTTTAGTGCTGTTGCGCGAGATATAGAATCTCACATTTACACGAGTAATGTTGATCTACATAAAAAAATTGGGAGAACATAGAATAACTTCAATTAGAAAGGAGATTTTCATTATCAGTAATAGCCTTGTAAATGAAAAACAATGCGGTTTAGATATCGAAAATGAAGCACATCTTCTAACTAAAACAGAATGGAGATATTGCAACCTTATAGTAATTATCTCAATCAATGAGAAAGTGTAATAGGAAATAAATAAGAAAATTAGCAAGTATATAGGATGTGCCCAAAAGGAAGGACTGACAAATAAACTACTAGGACTAAGGAGAAAATATGAAAGAGGAAAGAAATGGATAATTACATATACCTTCCGAGTAGCTCTTCCAAAATGATTCTCTGCAAAGGGGTAACATAATGAATGCAATTCCTTGGGCACTGGCCAACAGCAAGTTGAACTTGGTCATCAGCATAATGACCTGTAGGAATCATTACATTGCAACTAAATACTGTATATGATAATGATTTACCTAATTATGATAAAAATAAACATTCTCCCATTCAACTAATTCACCGCCCATATATTATTATTATCAATGCTTATACAGTAAATAATACAGATATATTATTGTGTTAGGATTAAATTCGCGTTCAACTGTAGAAATATAAAATTAACCCTTGTCTGAGGTATCTTCAGTGTTGCCATGTGACCAATTAGGAACTTAATGTTATTTTTAAGGCCCTGTATCACCTTTACCAAGAGATTTCAATTATTCAAGCTTAATCGAAAATCCCTCAATTTGACGCTTCAAGAACCCTAATTCAATTTCAAATATAACTGTGAATTGGCGATTTAACCCTAATTGATTAATTCGACAATCGAAAGCAAGATCAATGGTGTATGTTTGAGGTTCAGAATCACCTTCTTAGAATAGTTTATTAAACTTGAATCAATACAATCAATCAACTCAAACAATAAACTAACTTTAGTAATCTAACCCATCAATTTCAAGATGAAGTGTTTTGATAATGACTAAGAACCCTATTTATAGATACAAACTTGTTCTAACTCTACCAGAATGTGATCCTAATGCTAAGAACAATCTCTATCTAACAAATATGTCCAAATCCTACTCAAACTAGCCTAGGTCTTGATAGAATTTTCGATCTCCATTCTTGATCATACACTTCATGTATGATTTCAAGGCTCGCTCTTCATCGCCTAAGTTAACCCCAACAATTCCTCTCCCTTCTAGTATACGGCTAAGGAGTATTATTAAGATTGCTTTAATGTTGTTGTCTTTGGTCGCATCGAGACTGTACTTTTGTCACAAGAGGTAATCATGCCATTTTGTTCGAAGACATCTCGTGAGCATATCGTAACCATTCTCGTGAGGTGTATTTTGTCGATAGCCAATTGCTTTAATTCCAATATCTCCTTGATCCAACGGTACTTCGATCTTAACGTGTTTGGATCTCTCGAGCGTAGAGTAGAATTTTACTCGTTATATCGCACTGAGAGTCGCACAAGACGGTGAACTGTTCTTGATTCTCACTCCTTGAATAGGTTCTTCTGCCCATAGCAACTCTTTCCACATTCCGCAATAGCAATGTATTCTCGCCTCAAATGGTATTATTAGCAATGCACTTCCGCAACTTTGCTTGCCAGAAATCACTTCCTCCAAAGAAACACCATCAAGTAACCCTCGACGTACTTAAAATAATCAACATCACCGCCAGTCCGAGTCGATAGCGTACAGCGTAGCTCACCGTTCCAAAACAAATACTGTGCTACTAGCCTCTTCAATTATCTTAAGATCCATTTCACATCTCAATGTTCCTGTTCGGATTAGCAGAGAATTGCCATAAACTAACTCAGAATGCAATGTCCGGCCCTGCATGCACTATCAGACAGCATCAAGCTTTCCTACCGCAGAGGCGATGAACCTTCTCCACGTACTCTATGTCATCTTCTGCCTTTCTCGGACTCTTTAAACTCATTCAGCAGTGCTCCAATCGACAACTTATCGACTCTCAGACGGGTCCATATCAAACCTCTTGGTACCTCAGATGGCCTTTCTCGAGACAACCGTATTTTTCCCCTGCTTCATCCCGATGATCTCAACCTGGGTATATGATTTGGTGTTTCTAAGTCTTTCATCCTAAAAGCTTTGTTTAGCTCCTTCTTAAAGGAATCTTGACTCGACTTTCCCTACGATAAGCATGTCATCTACATATAAAGAGGATAGATAGCGCATCATTAAGGAGTCTTTAGCTGAACACACAAATGATCAACAAGAGTTTTCTTGAATCCATTTGCTTCCCATAAAAGACTCAAACTTGACTACTCATCACATAGTGCTTCGCTTGAGTCCATGCCAAGCTTTCTCAGCTTACAAACAAGTGTTTCCTGTCGTCCACCTTCAAATCCCTCAAAGTTGTCAGTATATATATGTCCTCAAGATCACTACGGAGGAAAGTCAGTCTTTAACATCCATCTGCTCAATTTCTAAGTCATACGCAGCTAGCCCAATCCAAGTACTAGTCTCGATTGAAGTCATCTTGACTATCGGAGAGAATATCTCCTCAAAGTCTATTCCTCCGTCTTTTGTGCAAACTCCCTTCACAACCGCCTAGCTTGTATCTAGGGTACTTTTGTAATGCTGGATCAATCTTCAGCCTTATGATCCATCCTGCTCTTCAATACTTCAAGTTATCTTGTTTCTTCACTCGCTGTAAACGTATTTGCCCTGCTCAGAGTTCATCTCTTCCATACCGCCATCCATTTTCCTTTCAAAGATTATCAATAGCTTCTTGATAAGAGGAGCCGTTCTCCCCCTATCTCAAAGTAAAGACATATTCATCGGGAGAAATACCGGAAGAACTTGCTTCTCACTCTAGAAGATCTCCCGATCTCGAGGTATTTGATCTTCTGCCTCAGACAGATTTTCACCTCCCCGCACCGCGATTGTTCACTCGCATATCTTCCTCGCGGATCAATATCAGTAGATGCGCCATCTTTGCATCCATCATCATTGATTATAGGCTCAGTAATGGATTTCCGAGATACTATGATCAATTTCTTCAATGTCATCTTGCCAATCACCGCATCACTGTGAATCGCTTGCCTTTTCGTGTTTGTCTGGGATCCTTCACATTGATCTTCTTGGAATACATCCTACTTCCCCTAATGATCTTTTGTCACTAGATCATACAACTTTATAGCCAAACTTTCATCACCAAAGCCTGTGTGAACACACACTTCTTTAGACTCAAATCAAGCTTTGTTCTTCATCTTTAGAACATGCGCATACGCTACGCAGCCCAATGTGTTCTTAAAAGAGCTTCAGCACATCCTTTCCGCACCATGTCTCGTGAGCGGCTCTACTGAAAGCACAGAAGAGGCGATAAGTTTATAATTTGAATGGCCGCTACTAAAGCTTCACCCCGTAAGTTGTCTTCGAAGACTAATGATAACATTACATCTAATCTTCTACAATTGTCCTTATTCATTCTCTCACCACACCATCAACAGGCGTTTTTAGTGACAGACGGCTTCATGCTCAATCTCTTTGTAGACTTTATTAAAGATCTATCAAATCTCCAATGTACTCACCATCATTGTCCTGTTTTAATGCATTTAAGTACTTTGCCGCTTCTTTCAACTAATCACGGGCGTACTTAAAAGTTTCTGCCACTGATCTCTGCTTTAATGCAAAGATCCAAACCTTCCTAGAGCATCAATATACGGCATAAAATAAAGAGTTACCTCCCATTGCCTTTCACTTTATAGCCCAATGTACATCCGAGTACATGTTCTAGAATCGCGCCTTCCTTGTGAGCTTTGCTGAATTTGATCCTTGCCGCTTCCCCATCGCTACAGCCGAAATATAGCTTCCTTCAATTTCGTGTCATCAGTTACGCGTGAAATGACTTGTTAGCGAGAGAATACCAAGTCCTTTAGCACTCATACGGCCTAACCCGTCACAGCTAAACATCTACATCGCCTTCATCGCATTAATTTCACACTTTTGTACTTTCTTGAGTTTCAGTTTTCATAATGGCATCATCTCGATTCCTTCAAAGAATCGTTATTGATCCCTTCCTCAGAATCTCCATTGTCCATTACCAAAGACGCATTTTATATCCTTCATCATCTAGCTTCAACAAGATAAGACTATCCTCGAAGTCGAATGGTTCGATATCCTTCAATTCAATCAACTTTCCATCGCTAGTTTTCACAAACACACTTCCAATTGCCTCACGGGCCGAAAGCCAATATTTCCCATCTTTTTGCAATTCCAAATTGACTTCTTTATAAGCGAAGAAGTCCTTTATTTGCAAATAGCGTTTAAAGGAAAGCCCTCGAGTCTATAATCCAATCTTCTTCTTCTCCACAAAGATAGCATACATCCACTCCTCCAAAGAATTGTCTATATCTACTTACGATCTACACCAGAACATTGTTTTCAAATTTTCGACCTTTCCTTCACTGATCTTTCTTGAACGAGTAACACTCGTGATTTCCGCATCCTTTCTCGTCAGAAGAATCTATTACATGTGTCTTCTTCTTGCTCAAGCCAAGACCCCATTTCAGTTTAAATTGTTTAGTCTTTTCTGCTAAACTTCTTTCCTTCATACATAAGCAGTTTCATTTGTTTGACAACGTTGCCCGATTTTACACTATCTCTCTTCTAAGCTCTTCATTCATGACGGAATTACAAATCATTCCTGCATAAAGTTCCATCAAAGCAAGAATCCAAGTGACACAGAAGTTTCCCACCTAATCAGCAAGAAACCTAATCCACAATGCCCGCACCTCATCATCAAGTCAATTCCCATGGAGCTTAGTCAGGTAAATATGTGTTCTACTTGGCTTGATGCTCAAAGGGTAGGCCTCCATCCGTATATCTCAATTCTGCCTAATCAAGCCTACCTCATGAAAGCACCGCTTCCTCTCATACAAGCCTCAGAACTTCCTCCAAAGATCCATGCCAGTAGTAACACTATCAACATTTACGGATCACACCTATATCTATATAATCTCTTATATAATCCTGGTGATCTTCTATCCAATCTAATTCCCATTCATACACATCTCAGACAGTGGTCGAATTCCTAACTCTTCAATGTCTAGTGTCTTTAACATATAACCTTAATAAGCATCTTGGTTTTCCTGGGGATGATAAGCTGCTGTCAGTTTAAGCATTTACTCATCATTGGGTTTGGTCTAAGCCTCCCATGATGCTGTTCTCGACCCGAAGCCTGATACCAATTATTATTTTTATGTCCTGTGAATACCTTTAATTACAGATTTCAATTATCTGCCTTAATCAAAAAATCCCCAATTGGCTGCTCTAAGAACCCTAATTCTAATTTCAAATATAACGGTAACTATGATGAACCCTAATCGATTACTTCGGCTAACTGAGCAACGCAAGATCAACGGCGTATGCTCGAGGTTCAGAATCACCTCCTTAGAATAGCTTTTATTAAACTGAATATAATCTAACTTAAAACAATCAACTTTAGTAATCTAACCTATCAATTTTCAGATGAAGTTGTTTGACATTTATCTGGCAACCCTATTTATGGGATACAAACTTGTCTTTAATCTTACGTATCAGATCCTAACGCCAAGAACAATTCTATCTAACAACATGCCCAAATCCTACCTCAAACTATGTTTTAGTCTTCGATGTAATTCTTCTATTCCATTCTATCATACACTTCATGTATGATTTTATGTCAGGTTCTTCATCGCCTAAGAACTCCCAACACTTAAGATTCTGTATAATTGATCCGAGCATCATCAATCTCGATAAGACATTCGATGTATCTGCATCATGGAAATAAAAACATAGTACTCTGCATTAATTATTCTTCAAGAGTAAAACCAAAAGAACCGCCACCCTCCATCGTAAATAAAATAAGCAAATGAAGTTAGGTAATGTCATCTTGGATCAACATGTAAAAGCGTTTAAAGTTCTTTCATTGTTCCACTTTGGAGAATTTGAAAGCAATTTGCAACCATGCCAAACACCTATGTATTTGCTTAATCACTTCCGGACCATACACGCTCATGAAATTGACCGAATCCTTTTCCATACCAACACCCAATGAAACTAAGATTTTCGTAAACACACCTAAACTTCCTAATGACTTTTATCTTAGATTCTTATAAATAGATAATATCAAGTCAGACATGTTCCAATAAACAAAAAGCCAAAGACAAAGAAATATCAAGCAAAGAAGTTAGGAGGGTGGTTGAGTCAGAGCAGAGAAGAAAACCTTGAGTAGTTGCTCGAGCAGTTCCCGTGGATGATGAAAAGGAAAAAGCATGAGGTGCTCTCTTCACACATGAATATGGACATCCTGTAATCAAGTAGGTGATGTAAATTCATTCGCTCATGGATAACCATGAATTCTGAAGAATATATGTGGCCTGGCATGTGATCAAAGTAGTACTTTGATGTAGGAATTATTAACAATCATAAATGTTTTCTGAGTTAGTGGTAACTAAAGACTCCACACGGTAGTTTTCTACCACAAAAGAATTAGGGATGTACATATTACCTCTAGAAACCACAATGTGAACAAAACAGTCGTATGTGTTCATGAAAAGTGTGTTTATTCTTTTGTTCTATATAGTAATTTCCCATATTTAGAAAACATAACACCTTCATATACAAATTATATGTTTAAGATAAAATGATATTGTGGCATGATATACATCAATACCTTGACATGTCCTACAGGCAGGAGAGCAACATCTTTTATGTTCCACAAGTCAAAATCAGGAGTATAAAACACTTTAAAGCATAGTAATTGATTCAATGTTGAATCAAAATGCATTTGAGAGCACATGCAGTTGTCAACTAGGAGTGCTGACGTCACAATTGTAGAAAAGAACACTTATTGTTGGCTCTGATGGCATGACACATAGTGAACTCACCTACACCAATGCAAAGAGACTCATTCACAAACAGGTCAAGTGCTTCATATTCTGGATTGTCAAAAGGATCTAAACATTCCCTGCAAGATTTGGCAAATTTCAACTTAGTCAAATAAGCCAATTATGTTGCCATAATTTCAAAGTCTAAAGATCAATATACCCTAATGACCTGAAAAACGTTCCATCTAGGATGTTGGAAATGTGAGAGATTACACTCGATACAACTCATATGATGGTGTATTACTAGATACGAAACCATAAAAGAAAGGGACCCAATTTATACATACCTCTCTATTATTTCCGATTTGCTGTAGTTGGATAGCATCTGAACAAATTTGGAGAACCTGCCATCAGCATTTTTCTCATAAAGATTACTTCAACTACAAAATTCGACAATATTATGTACATTTCCCATTTGTTCAAGTGAAATTCATACTGTTATCTCTAGTTCCGACATACACGGGACTCGCATTTTCAGTAGCATTATTGATAATACTGACTAAGAACTCAGAAGACGTTAATGCATATACTTTCGAATTGATAGTAAAGAAGTTTCTTATCCAAATTCATCAATGAACATCCAATTCAACTGACAATACTTGCTCCTTATTGAAACTTAATAATAAGCTTAACACCATTAAATGCAACAGTGCAGTTTTGCATAGCAAGAAATCGAGTTACATTACTTCTAAGTTCACATCTGGAGTAAATATTGCATGTCCCAAAGTCATTAGTTACATTCTAAAATAACTTCATACAGAAGAGTACCTCATACGCTTCAATTACACGGCGCATCATCTCGTCAGAAGACTCCCTGTTTCTGTTCAAATCAGGATGAAACTGCTTGACCTGTACACAAACCAGAGAGGGAACATATTATGCTTATTGATCCAATCTAGAAACACTAAATCAAAACAGAATAAGAAAGAAATACTCCCTCCATCCCAAAAAAAATTTCATTTGAATTCCCACTGGCCAAATTAACAAACATCGATCAATATTAACAAAGTTTGTTTCACTTATTGACAAGCATACCTTCGATTTAAATCAAAATTACATGTAAATAGTAAAGTGGGTATCTTTTGATATATTTTCACCAAATATTATACTCCGTACTGTTCAACATAAATACAAATACTGAAATACTTCAGCTCCAATTTAACCACCAAATTCAAAACTGGACAATCTTTTTGAAATGGAGGAAGAACTTCAACTCTGTAATCCATAAAATGAAAACAGGGGAGACCCTTAATCATACAATACTCTATACAACATAAACAAAAATGTTAGACTCAAATTTAACCATCAAACTTCAAAACTGGACAATCTTTTTCAGATTTAGATAGTGCTACTTCAATTCTGCAATCCATGAAATGGAAACAGGGGACAGTTTTAATCATACAATACTCTATACAACATAAACAAAAATAATATACCCAAATTTAACCATCAAATTTCAAAACTGGCCAATCTTTTTGGGATGGAGGGAGTGTTACTTCAATTGTGCAATCCAAAAAATGAAAAAAAGGGAGAGCTCTAATCATACCATACTATGTATAACATAACAACAATACTATACTCAAATTTAATTATCAAAATTCAAAACTGGACAATCTTTTTGGGATGGAGGGAGTGCTATTTCAATATAGTACCCATAAAACAAGAAACAGAGGAGAGATCAAGTACTTTAGCTCTGAAGGCAGCTTTCAATTCAGCAGTACTACAATTAGAAGAAACCCCAAGAAGTTGATGATAAGCTAAAGAATTGTTGAGTGATCCACCATTGGTGTTTCTTGGATTGTAACAGCACCGTGCATGTGATGAAAGATACCAAAATGAAACTGAGTTTTTGGTGAAAGCTGATGATCTAGAAAAAGGAGTAGGAGAGAAGAAGCAAATTTCAAGAACAGGTGGTGATCTATAAAACAAGGAGCATCCCATTTTGGTTTTTAGTTGATGTCTCACTGCTTAATGCTTTACCATATGTTTTAAGATATTAGGGAGCAGAAACTTGTCATTCACGTATTTAATCGATTTATATATTTATATATTTTATATATTTTTTATGTATTTATTTATTTTTTATTAGCCGCCGTAATATTATTCTACGATACTTCGAGATTATTACACATCAGTATGTCTTTGTGTCTCATAATAATGTCGGCTCCTTTTGAGGTTTACAACACACTCAGCAGCATGGCGTTTACCATAGATAGATGCTTTGGGTCATGAATTTGTTGTTATTAATTGACGTCGACCTCGCTTACGTCATTTAACAATTACAAGCGACATTTAATATCTTATTTCGTTCATGGCCGAATTTAAAATATTCACGAGGAATTTTATGATTACTCGACATAAAAAATTTGTACGCGTTCGCCTCGTGATACGATTGTGCAATCATGATATACCCCCAGAAACTGCAGTCTCGCATAATATATACAGCCACGGCCAGTCTCGTTCCTTAATTATGCTCTGAATTATTGAGTGCAGCGTGTATGATACTTGCATGACATTGTCTCGTTATTAAAAGCTGGGGTTTATCGACTTCAATCTCGATAGGCTACGTTAATCTAACCACTTAGAATGAAACATAGCAGCGTCATGAAGTAAATTTGGTTTCCGTCGTGATATCCTTTAAACAACTATTTTCCAATTATAACTCATCGGCCATTGCCTGCTTGTGATGAGATCCACGAGATTCGTTGATATTACTACTTAATTAGTTTTAAGCATTCTTTAGTCGAAACCTTTCAGTAGGTATTTCAATCTTATATATGTCTGAGAACTCCATTTTACTGACCTCGCCAAAATAACACTTTAAAATATTTAAGCATACAGCTTGTATCCGTCGGCTCACAACTGCAAATCATCGATTAGCGTTTGATATTCCAACTATTATCACCAATTTATATCGCAATTTCATACTTTCTCGTTTCTGTAGCAGTCAATCTTAGCGTGATATCTCCCCAAACAATCCATACTCAAGATAAGATCAAAGTCGACTAACTTTCAGAAACAGTAGGTCACTTGGCCCAACAGCGATTATTCAGCCCAAGAGGCAATCCTTATAGACATATCGAACCTCGAAGCGACCTCACTGCAGAGTCGCCCAATAATAATCGGAACAAGTAAAGGCGGCTTCGACATAAAGGTAAAGCCATTAACAAAATTACACGTGAAATAAATGCATGAGTAGCTCCAGAATTAAAAAGTGCCATAGTCTTAGAATCGCGTAAAGAACAAAGGTACTGTCAGAGCTCTAGGAGCATCCTGCGCCTCTGCCCGAGTGGCGCATGAATCGATCCGGAGGTCATTTGGGTGGGAATCGGTATGTGATTCTTTATCGCCGTTGGTGAGCGGATCTGTTGGTGATAAAGACTTCCCCAGCTTGGGGAACATCTGCGTCCCGAAGGATCTGCGTCGACTTGGCGGATCCATTCGCCTCAGAATGCTTGTGATCAAAGCGCGTATTTAAAACATGATCGGTAGAGCAGAAGGTTCGTATTTCTCATATTACGTACGTTCATTCGATTCACTCGAGAGCTTCGATAAATGTCATACACGTAATCTTTCGTCATGCGGGGCTGACTTTGGCTCCGTCCGAGTAAGCATAAGGCAGCTTTGCATTTAGAGAGTCCTTATAAACTCATGGCATTCTTTCGGGCGTACACGCCAGTGCCCCGGAAGGTCTTATAGAAATTCCTTTATACAAGGCGTGTTCGATCCCGTCTGCAGCAAACTTGAAGACAACGCTGACTTCGAGACCCGTGTCTCAGTTTGCACCACGTCATACATGGCGAGTTAATGTAGTTTGAGCGAGGATTACAGGGTGAGTAGTAGTGGTGAGTAGCTATTATAATTCTACAAGAATAAGTAAATAAAGACAATAGAATCGGTGGGCATTATGCTAAGCACTTACAAATAAATTGTAAAGTAAATACTAATGCTTTAAAATCTCACGAGAAATATATTAGTATCGAGAGCGCATTATCTTCCGGAATTGACAGCTTGACAGCTACATCGTTTTGAATCCGATTATAATAGTAGGTTATCAACCAGTGCATTAAAACTACACCCAACTCTTGTGTGTGGCATCTTATTCAAGATGCTACCCGGCTTTTATTATCTCAAACAAACGGTTAAGCATACAAATTAAACCAAAAATTACTTGGAGTGATCATCTAAAGCCCCAGCAGCGTTAGTGGGAAATCGACTGACGTGATCGGGTGTCGTATCAATTGCAAAGCGTAGCAACATAGCGGTGTGCTGAGATGATGCAATAATTTCCACAACTTTAAAATTGGCTTCATTCGTTGCTTGAAATCTTAAATGGTGGTGTTATTCTTTGTTTTTATTTTACCATGTAATTGCTTGTACATGTCAATCATATGCCTGACATGAAAAATAGAATAAGTAATGTGAAATAACCCGTTACGTTAAAAAAAAAAAGAAATTTGGTCGGTGGTGGGACCGGAGTTGACGCTCCGATAATTTTCGGAATAGTATCATATATCGAGGCAGCATTATGAGATAAGTAATGGCTATGCCTGCAAATTATCACGTTTGAAATCGGTTTAGATTTGTGAGATTTAAATGCGAAAAGTGGAAAAATTAGCGAAACGAGCGGGACTCATTTATTCTTAAATATCTTATCATCGCTTATCCTGCTTTCATCGTCATCCCAAAATGACTAAATCCCTTATCCTCACTTGGTTTTGGCGAGATTCCACAGCTCCCTCCTTTGATTTTTTTCTTCATTTCTCTTCGATTATTCTTTCCAGCTTCGAAAGAATAGGTGGTTGAATATTTTTTCCTTCATCATGCTGCTTGAATCAAAGGTAAGAAAGGTTGAATCTTTTGAGATATTTCATCGATTTTGAAGAGTTAAATTTACTAGTTGACTTTCGTTGAGAGGCTTGAGTTTGGGGCTTCAAAATGTTATATATGGATCATCCCCAGGCTTAGATTAGGCGATTAGAGGAACCTAACAATCCAATTTTGGAGGTTGAAATGTGTAGGGAATTTAATAGTTGACTTTTGTTGAATTTTGAAGAAAAATGTAAATTTATGTAATATTGTGTTGGAGATTAATATAGTTGTTTTGGAGTTAAGTTAGTTGATACGAACATTTTAAGTTTGGGTTTTATATTATTGGGAGATTATGTTGGAACTAAATTATGTATTAGTGTAGTATTTGAGTTTTGGATTAAGATTTTTATATATTGATAAATTAGTTTGGGGAAAATGATTGTTGAATTGAATTAGAAATTGTTTAAAGTGATATTGTTGGGATAGAGGTGATGGCCGAAATTGATTATGTTGGGGTGGGTGGAATTTTGTCGTTATTTTAGTCGTTTAAGCGGGTAGTAATATTTATTTCAGGTTGTTAAGTTGATAACTTCAATTTTGATAAAGTTGGATATTAAAACTAAAGTGGAATTAGATTGTTGTAAGTAGTAATTGTATTCTTGCGGATATTTGTGATTAGGCGTGGAGCGTGGAAAACGGCACTTGGATTGATTACGCGAGACGTTTCATATTGTTAGCCGAGGTGAGTATTTAACTCACGGGTGTAGATTAATTTACTTTCTCGTGAATGTGTTGAATTTAATGATGATTGTGAGTATGTTTATCTATATATGTTGTATTGATTATCTGTGCATAATTAGTTGGTTGAGTAGTTGCGTGGTGCTTATGTGGGACTTATAGGCCTTTTGAGGTTAGAGTGAGTCGAGTTACGATGAGTTGATTTCAGAGGCGTATGTTGATCATTTTGGGGTTTAGGATGTTGTTGATCGGATTGACATTAGATGAGTTGTTGATGGGTTGTTGACATATGTTGAGTTGTCTGGAGTCGGAGTTTACGTATACTTAGGTATAAGTGCGTTTTGTTAGCGTGCCGGTATAAGTGCATTTTGTTGGCGTGCTTCGATATATAAGTTCTTGGCATTATCACTTACGGTATAAGTGCATTATATTTGCTTATGTCGATGGGCATAAGTTTACTCACATGGAGTTATTTCGGTATGGTTGTAGAAATCCGGGTTTATGTTGAAATTTGAATAAGGCATTGATTTGATTAGGTTGACTTGATTTGCATTTGTGTTGATTGAACTAATAATTTGATTTGAGTTGAGTTGAGTTGATTGAGTTGTTAAGTTGTTTAGTTGATTGAGTTATTTAGTTGTGGAATTGAGTGAGTCTTAGTGTTGTTGGTAGAGTTGTGGTCTTGAGCTTGCCCTTTTGTTTTGAGATGCATGATTAAATTGTATGTTCTTTCTTAGACTATGCGTGTTTGGTTGATGGGTCTATTAATTCGCTTGATAATTGAAATGCAGTATGAATATACTTTTATGATGCCAGTATGATTATGAACTAGTGATGACATTTCCACATGTGGGCTTAAATGGAGTAGCCTTGTAGTATATTGGAGATACAGCATGGCCTTAAATGCGGAATTAAGCATCACTTGTATTCTTGCCGAGAGGGTGGGTTAATTTTCACTTTTGAGATAAGTCTTGACTAAGGCTTCGCCCGGCTACGCCTGTTAAACTTTAGGCGGCATTTTATTTGTGCGAGGTTCACGGGTTGTGCGTCCCAGCGTTCAGTCGTTGTGATCGAGGTTAGTCGTAGGTGAGAGGCAATTGGTTGTAGATCTCAGATGCTGTTATTTTGGTTGTAATCTTGATGTATATTTCTATTTGGGATTTCGGTTTGTATGTTGTTTCCATTTATACTTTGTCGGTTGTTATGTATATATGGTGGTGTTGTGGGGTTAGGAAATACCACGATGGATTATTACCTGTAAAAGCTTTCTTTTCGAGATATTTTTGTGCTTATTGGATTATCTCGGAAACAGGTATCTTTTAAATAAATTAGAGGCATCCCGAAATCGATTGGTGGCTTCTGAGTGTCGGAGATTTGAATGATTAACACCGAGGCGGCCGACACAGGCGAATTCGTTTAATTACAGTATCGGAGGCGTAGGTTTCAAATTATTTGGTTATGCAGTGGTTATGTGCTGTTGTGTGTTTCTTTGAGTTGTGTTGGTTAGTGCTAGCGAGTGCAGTCCTTCTGCTGGGTTTTAAGTAGGCTATTGAGGATCATAGAGAGTAGGCCTTGCGTGGGAGTGACTTTGTGCCCACGAGGGGGTACCGAGGTAGACCGAGCTTTGGAAGAGTAGGGGCGAGAGGTGGCGGGCAGCGGGTAGAGTTGTGGGCTAGAGCGAGCCCGGTGTGGGCAACGGGGTTCCGATGTAAATCCACGAATCCCTTGTTGATCCACGTGGTTAGGGAATGAGATATATGTTGGAGAGGACTGGTGCGTACGAGATAAGCGGCCAACCCAGGAGGTTGAGTTCCAGAGTAAGCTCTTGACCCTTTTAGAAGAGATCCCCGAAGTTCTTTGGAGTAGCTACTCCGATTGAGGCGATCGAGTTTATTAGAGACTTGGAGACCATATTAAGGTAGATGAGCATTGAGGTAAGGCGAGAAGTCCAAGTTCGCCTACGAGACTTCATGAGAGTGCTCGCGGTGGTGGGGTATTCACGACTATCTCGGCTTAGGAGGACCCGGTGTCTTAGAGGCCCAGCTGTAAGCTGATTCGAGAATTATTGTATGAGTACCCTTATGAAATTTTGCACTTGGGGGATCGATTTTTAATGACTCGGGGTGATCGGTTGTGGAGAGATACGAGGCGATTTAGTGAGTTATCGTGCAGCTTCGGTATGCGGCCGACCGAGGAGTAAGAGGATTAACGATTCCGTGATGGGTTGACATATGGGCGATCCACTCCAAGCCCTGTCGTTGATGAATTTCACGGTTTTCACGAGTTGAGGAATCTTTGCATTGGAGGTCGGGGGTGGAGTTAGGTAGAACTGGCCAGTGAAAAGGGGATGAGCTGAGGAGTCAATTGGTACTAGTGGGCACTTGATTCGGAATCTCGGAGGAGGATGGTCAGCCGAGTCGTCCAGTCGAGAGTCGTTTCGATGCGCCGTTATTACTTTAGGAGTTATTGGTTTACTCGGCCGGTAGTGTTAGGTTAAGAATTAGGGGTCGGTATGTATCTATTATGTTATGTGAACAAATGTTTGAATATTGTTGCTTAACATATTCTAGTATATTTGTTTCTTCGTCTATAAGTTTTAAATTTACATATAATATACATGTGTTGTATCCTCGATGAGTGAAAGGTTAAATCCACTAGGTTAATATATGTTTTACAGGAAGCTGACATGAATTGTTGATTCACTTTCTTGGCTTTAGGAGCATGGGATAGCCAAAGGCCTTGTCGGTGTTGATAGTTAGGGCGGCCAAGCGTCATTATGACTAACGTGGTGATTGATTAGTGATGGGTTTGATCGTATTGCTTTCTTGAGGACTAGATCGATACCATGGGTTTACCCCGGTCACATGGTGGGAGATGGTATGACCGAAAGCAATTCATAGAAGATAATAACTTATATACGTATCCTATGATATTTGTTTAGAATTTTAGGTTCGACAATTCTTAGACGCCCGATATATAACTATACGTGTTATATAAGCTCACGTACTTTGACTATGACCAAGCGTTTTCCTTAAGCGGGGATTATAACGGCATATGTTGGGTTCTGGTGCGATATAACGATAGATGTTGATATATTAGGAGGGATTTATCCACGTCAGCATGATATCTGAATCTGTTTTCAGCATAGTTGAGTGCTTGATTGGTTTATGGGATGCCATAGTAGCATTGATTCGTACTCGAGTAAAGGAAGTTGTAGGTGTTTTCGTGACAGCTTCTTATGGTTAGCTTATTAGGTTCATCTTAGAGATCGGCGTGTTAAAAGGAATTGTATGGTGTCGTCGAGGGCAAGTGGGGTGTTGGAAATCCAATTAAAATACATTCCACTTTTTATTATGCCCGTTCTTGACGATTGTGTATCAATTCATTTGCAGTTAGTTAAATGTGATTACTTTGAACTTAGTGTTCACCTTAGTAATTTTATATTACTAGTGTGAGTTCATGATAATTTAAGGGGTTATGAGCAATTTCTATATCTTACTGGGTGTCGTTATAATAATAATAATTGGTCGATTATTATTTATTATACAACTTCCTCAATACTCCTAGCACAGAAAGATTACCTTGTCTGATCATATTGGAATTATATTTCATGCATGAAATTAAGCGAGACTTGTATATTGAGAGATGTATCTACCGATATTTATATATTTTCAAATATATTGATGAGCAATCAATTGGTTAAACTTGCAAGTTTAATAAATTAAGCGGTGAAATTGATGAATAACTTGATAGGATTATTTGATAGTTACTTCGTTAGTATTTGGTGACACATTAGGATTAATTAAAATGGAACAACTTCGCTAGTGACTCATTTATTTGATTAGAAGCCATAACGGTCAAATTAAGTTAACGAGTTAAGCGGTTCTTAACGGTTAATTTATGGTTGGCTTTTAATTGTTGAAAGAAGAAAAACTCTTTTACTCCACTCTACCAGCCCCCTCTAGAATTGGAAGAGATTTTCTCTTAATTTTATTTCATACTCTAGCGAAGTTCATTTCGTATTCGATTCCCTCACGGTGTGTGCATTTCTAAAGGACATCGTTTGGTGTTGAATGACACGATTGGAGAGGTTTCAAAATTCACGTAGGACTTTTGAACTTGAGGGAGTTGGTTTCATTTAGTCTTCATTTATGATGTAGAACTCTTTTATTCATATTGCAATTTATGTGTGAATCCAGGGATGTATGAATTTGGTATTTCTATCGGTAAAATTAAATGCTAGATTAATAGAGCGACATGGGGCCTTGAGGATGACATAGGAGTTTTTACCCGCGACTTTTCGTGTAGGAGGTAAGTTATTGAAGTTGTTTTGAAGTTGTTGAGTTGAGAAATTTCGAGGGCGAAATTTTTATTAGGTGTGTAGATTTAAATAACCCGTTCCGTATAAGTATTATTTTAATATTATTTGAGGGTAGAAATAAGATTCGTGTTCGAGTTGTGTTGTTAAACCGAGTCGAGTTTTAAAACCGCATACCAAACGAGACTTAAACGCATCTGAATATCTATACTGATCCCCACTCAACTATTCTTAAATCGTCATCCTGAACCCGCTGACCACTTCCCGCCTATCTTGGCGGACTATGCCTTCCCCATGCTTAATTTTTTTTTTCAGCTTTCTTGGTGAAATGTTGAATACAGCTCTATAATCTTGTTCACACGATCTCTTGATTGTCAAAGTATGTTTTAATATGCCAATCTAAGCATCTTGAGCAAGAGTTATCTATTTTATATGTTTGACTTTGTTGACTTGAGTTGACTTTGAGTTGTGACTTAAAAATGAGGTATAGAGGTATCCTCCCAGCTTGGAATATGTGGTTAGAATTGATAATAAATGTTTGAGATTGAAATGTGTTGAATGTGTTAGTTGATTTTCGAGGTTGCCTTTCAAACCACGCTTTAAGTTGTAAAAGTATATCGTTGGGCCTTTAATATGAATGTTTTGGAGTTAAAGTTTTGATGTTTAGGTGGTTGGAAGAGATGATGTTGAATTAGGTTTGTGTAATTGAGTAGTAATGGGGGTTTTATTAAAGATTGTTAAAGATGGGTAAATTAGTTTGGGAAAATTGATTTTCGGGTTAATTAGAGTTGTTTAAAGTGTTAGTAACGGTATGGGTTAGAATTCCAGTATGGTGGGGGAAGGTGTGGTGGTTGAAATGTTATCGTTTTATTAGTCGTTTATGCTCGCGTAGTAATCTTTCCACCTTAAGTTAATAATTGGTAACTAAATTGTGGTAAAGTTGGATAGTTAACTATGGGGTTAATATGGTAGTAAGTAGTAATTGTACTTCTCGGGTGTTTTTGGTTAGGCGTGGGCTGAAAAACACTTGGATTGATTAAGCCCGAGGCGTTTTCATATTGCTAGCCAAGGTGAGTATTTATCTCACGGGTGTAGATTAGTTTACTTCTTCGTGAATGTGTTGAATTTGGTAATAATTGTGAGCATGTTATCTATGTATTGTGTGTTGATTATTTGAGTATGCGTTATTGGTTGAGTAGTTGGGTTGTGTGTGATGTTTTGTTGGTTGGAGTGGCATGGAACGAGTTGTTTAGGGGTGGTTGATGTATGATGAGTTGTACTACCCGGTATTGCCTTGTACTTCGGTATGAGTGTGTTGTATTTGCCTCGTACCTCGTTACGAGTGTGTTGTTGCCCGGTATTGCCTTGTACTTCGGTATGAGTGTGTTGTATTTGCCTCGTTACGAGTGTGTTGTTGCCCGGTATTGCCTTGTACTTCGGTATGAGTGTGTTGTATTTGTCTAAGTATCTCGTTCTGAAGTGTGTTGTTATACGGTATTGCCTTATACTTAGAGTATGAGTGTGTTGTATTTGTCTCACCGTACCTCGTTATGACTTTTTCAAAATGGTTTTAATATGATATAAGTGCACTCTTGGACTTTTATTATAGTTGTTTCGAGGTGTAGGTTGTGATTTTTAGGTGATTAGAGAATGTTCGGATAAAATGAGTTTTGTAAGTTTGAGTAGTTAATTGGGTTTGAGATTAAAGATGGTTAGAAATGGGATGATTAGTTGTTAATATCGGAACGTTAGGGCTTTTGAAACTAGTAATTGGAACTCAATCATTAAAATGAAAGTTGCGAACTTAAGTTGGAATAAGGTTTTAATGGGAACTTTCGTTGGATTATTTTGGGAGTATATATGAGATTAAATATATAAGTAGAATGTGATATTACTAGTTGTATATTATAAGTAGTAATTATAATTTTGAATGTTTGTTTAGGCGTTGATCGTGGGAAAGGTCCGTTGTTGTGATTGCGCGGAGTTTTTATATAGCTAGCCGAGGTGAGTATCTATCTCACGGGTGTTGATTAACTATTTGATTACGGATATGTGTATGTGTATATATGTGATCTTGTGTTAAATTATATGTTGAATATGCGTTGTGGGTTGAGTTGCTGGGTTGTGTCTGTGGTCTTATGAGTCGTATAGGTGTTTTGAGGTGATGTTGAGTCGTATTAGGAAGAGTTGTATATGAGTTGATGTTGTTTGTTGAGTTGTATTGTCGGTATTTTGCCGTACCTCGTTACGATTCGGTGGTCCTAGCCGTACCTACGTTGATTCGGTGATAACTTATGTAAATGAGCATAAGTTTCTCCCTGCAGGTTGAGGTTGATTATATGCGCATTAGTTGTAGAAATCCGGATTTACGATGAGTTGATTGAGTTGTTTAGTTGTGGCTGAGTAGTACCAGCGTTGTTGGCAGAGTTGTGGAGTGGGATGGTCTAGTTGTTAGTCGTGATGTTTTACATGGTTGGTTGATAAAGTAGAGTTGTGGACTTATTTGGGTATTGTTGTCACTGTTTCCTTGAAAAGCATGATTTTCATTGTTGGATGTCTTTTATTAGAATGTGCATGTTAGTTTGATTGGGCCTATGAATTAATGACCATAGTAATGACGGTATTGATATGACTTTATAGTCTGAAGCATGATAATGAACGCTAACGATATTCTTTTATTATGGCGATTGGCGGTATAGTATTGCCTATCAACCTATTTATGCGAACTTAACCATTAACGTATTACAATAATCATGGAGTGTGAGTTAATTTCGCTCTTGAGATAAGTATTAAGCTAAGAACACGCCTAATGGGTGTGGGCGGCATTTTTATTTGTGATAGGTTGACAAGCGGTCTTCGGGCGTATTCGGATCTATTCGGTGTC